>CM062653.1:833728-906228 GCA_031772095.1 Zeugodacus tau | reverse complement strand
TGTATGTATATATATAAAGTACGCATTCAATAACATATCAATACTTAATACTAGAGGTCTTTATACACATTTTTCGACTTGTGGACAGATTTTCGTTTATTTCATAACCAAAAAGCATTCATCAGACGCGCGTCTCATAAACACAACTGTAGAAAGTGGAAAGAAAGAAAAAAAACAAAAAAAAAGAAGAGAGGAAAATATAAAGAAAAGGTAAGAGAAAATATATTTAAGTTACCACTGAAAAAAATCTCTATTTTATTTGACTACAGCATTTTATTCATATAACGGTACTTTTACATGAAATACACATCCGTAGCAGAAGCACTAAAACTAGTAGAATACTATAGAGTGCACTAAAATGCAGTTATTTAGTTGGTGTGTGGTAATTTAGAATTCTCAAGATTTGTCATTTATTGTTGTATGAAGCTATAGATGATGATAACAACAAAAGTGTGATAAGCTTTTACAGCGCTTAGAAGTTGTAAGTAAATATGTATGTGTTTGAATTAATTTTAAAGAATATGCGTTTAATTAAGAGTTTTTTCTGGTGGCAAAAATGCTTAAGGATGCATATAATTAAAAGAGCAAATGCTTAAGCAATGGAATGAGCGAAAGAGCGAATAATTTTTTAGACATTATTTGAAAGAGAAATGCTCAAAAGCTTCAGGAAAGGATTTTTGTTTCAGAAAACTTCAATAAATTCAATGTTAATACGAAAATTTATTTACCTCCTTGAACATTTTTTATATTTTTGGGGTAGAAATTATTTTTCTTTTTCTTAAAAGAAACCTGTACTTTTCGCTTATAGTCAAAAAATTTATATTTTATCAAAAATATATATAACAACCCTGCATATGCGTGCTCTAATATCATAACTAGTTGCGTACAACTTTGCCTGTGTTGAATTATTGTCAGCGTTTTTCAATATCGTCAACTTTGCTCATATGAAATACACAGTCTAATGTATACTTTTAGGCGTTTAACCACCACTAATCTTAACTATAATAATAAATTGTTTTAGAAAACGTTTCTACGCTTATTTTCTTGCTAATAATGGAGCCACAAAAAATACATTCTTTGGTTTTAAAAATTTACATGTAACTTTCGCAGTAAAAAAAGACTTCTTTATTTTCAAGGACTAAAACTAGCAACAGTCATATAGTGTATTTTGCAAGCATTTTTGTAAGTCTACATGGCAACATAGTATACTATTTAGAAGCTTTAAGACGACATCGATTGATTTGAAGTAAGCTAAATGTAGTTTATTGTATTGTTGTTATGCTTACTGTTTTCTACTTTTAAGACACCTAACCTCATATACTTTAGTCCCTGACATTATACTTACAAATATATATATATGTATATGCTAACATATTAACAAACGAGTTCGACAAAGCTTTCTTTTACACTTAAGAAACTTGTTTCGGTTTTAATGACATGCCACAAAGATTAGAAATGCGAATTTAAGAAATCGATGCAAATGTAACGCGTATGAGACACATACTTGTATGAAAGCCCAGCTGCAAATGCAGTTACGTTCAACGGTATTTTGTAAAAAAAAATAACTTTTGTATAAGCAAATATTAGACATTCAACTAAACGTTATTAACAAAAAGAAAATAATATACTAGACAACTAAAATATCAGTAAAAAATAATAATAATACACAATCAGATCAACGCATGCGCTCAAAAATGCCTGCGAATATATGTAGCAGCTCAGCAGCGTTGGCGTTACGGCACATACCAAGCGTCAGCGTCAGCGTTCGTTTATACAGTTCGATCGTTCGTTCGTCGCATTCGTCAGTACAGTTTGAATTCAGTGTACATCATCAATATCATCATTAACATTCAATCACTTGATAATACTCGTTAAACTGGTGTACCCTGAGGCGCCGTTGCTGCCACCAGCACTGCCGCCGCCCACCCGACAACGGCCGCAACAACAGACTTGGCGTAGCACTTCCAGCACACCGTTCCCATCAAAGTCATCCATGCTATTCATGAACACACCTGACGTGAGGTCCTCCTCGGTGCGCGTGCCCACAAACGCCTTCAGATCCGATATCGGGAAACCATCACGATAGTAACACTTGATCGTGTCGTAGGCATCCATGATGACCGAGATGAATAGCGACAGCACAACGTAGATGTAAAGCGAGATGAAGGAGTACAGATAGATTTGACAGAACCACCACAGCCAATCGGCCTTGGACGAGAGCGTTGCGAAGGTGGCGAACATGTCGTCACCGTTAATTAACGAGAACAGACACTCCGAAGTGGTGGCGAGTGAACGGAACTTCATGTGGTACGGACCGAGTATAAGCCAGCCGCAGAAGGTGAAGCCGGCGTAGATGAGCAGCGCTGCGAGTAGGAAGCGCAGTATCTTGGGCGCGGCACGCTTCAACGTCAGTATGACCACGTTGTATGTCTTGAAGAAGCCCAGATAGCGCAGCACGCCGAACCACACCAGCAGATTGCCCACGCCCAAAAAGAGCGAGCAGGTGTCCCACTGATCAACGACAAGGAATTTCCGTTCGATCTGCTCCTTCAGTGACGAACCGATTATGAGCAGCAAATCATTGATAATGATCATCACATACCTAGATACAATAAAAAACAATTAAAATGAGCGCTTATTTACTTTCCACATGGTGGCACTCACCAAAAGTTCACAAACTCCATGCGCCCCTCGAAGCTCAGCTCCTTGTTGAACTGCATGTGAAAGAATCTCACCGTCTGGCAGCGCAGCAAATAGGCGCGATAGAGCGCACGCGAGCACAGCGCGAACGACAGCAGGCACACCAACAACACGAGTATATTCAACATGCTGCGCAAGGCTGCATCAAACTCCGCGCTCGAAATGAATTCAACATCACCCCTGCAGCGCAAACGCTGCGCATCCGCGTCGAGCGACAGCAACATTTGGCCATCGTGATCGCGATTGTCGAAGAAAATCGTCACGTCGAACTTGAAACAATCGGGCGCCGATAGCGGACCACCATACGCCTTGAAATTCACCGTTTTAATGGCGAACACCAGCGACGCTTTCACCAGCGACGAAAAGCTCACCTCAACGCCGTTCTGCTTGAGGTAGGCCTGCACGCCGAGCGTCGTCACATTCGGCGGCAAGTACAAACAGAACTCGGTTATGTCAGGATTGAAGATGTACGACTCATTGAAGCCGAATATGGTGCCCTCACGATAGTTGTAGAGACAGAGATGCAGCGGTGCCATCTCATTGTTTTCCGTCGGATAATCGTAGGGCCCAATGGAGCGACTGATATTGGCATAACCGCGCACGGCATAGTCAATGGTGTCATAGAAATCGGATTTCTCATACAATGCGAACGGACCAACCGACGGTGGATAGGACTCCACTTCGCGCGAGGAGTCCCAACCGCGCAGAAAGAGATGCGAGAAGGCGATGCGATTATCCCAGGTGTAGTTGATGTGATTGTAGCGCGAATGCGCGAACAGACACAGCTGCATCGTCACCAAGATGATCTTCACCACCTGCGAGGGATAAGGAAGAAAATTATATAAATAATATTATTAATATTTTTATTTGAAAGACAGACTTGACGTCATGATAGTCTGACGTCATTTAAGTTCTTAAAGACATTTTTACAAAAAAAATCATAAACAAAATGCATTCATAAAAATTCATAAATTTTTTGTTCACTATTCGTAAAGTGAGTATATGGAGGTCTATAGTAGGGCTCTTAAAATTATTCGATTAACCTGAAAACCGATTATTCGAATATCCGGTTTGTAACCGTTCGTACGAATATTAACCGGTTAGCACTATGCGGTTAGTCGCAATGTTCCGACTATGCGAATAGTCGTTCTACTGCGGTTATTCGAATAGTTATACTGTCACTATTCGAATAAATGAAAATTGTTTGCAGTCTAAAAGCCTTTGATTTTCCAGATATATGTCCGTATTTTCCAGATATATACAATGTGCGGTATAAATCGGTTGACAAGTGTTCGGGCAGAAGGGCCCGAGCAAAACCGGCCACTGACCGACCCAAAAAAACCGGTTCTTCACAGAAAACCGACTACCCACTCATCGAAGTTTTGCCCCAAAATGCCCCAAAGCCCCACCCACCGACCGCCCACACTGCCACGAGTGTGTCCCAAAAAAAAACCGGTTCCAAAAAGTAACCGGTTACTGCAGTACTTGGCATATGCCGCAAAAAACCGAAAAAATTCGGCAGCAAGTGGGTAGGGGTATAGAATAGCGAACTCAAGAAACATACCACGCAGTGTTGTATCAGTCATATTTTACTTTTGCATGTGAACCAACAACAGTTTTGGTATGGCAGTCATAAAAAATAGCGAGTTTTTTGTTAGTTTTAATGTTTCACTTTTTTTCAATAAAAATAAGAAAATTAATGAACTTGCACTATTCGAATAGTCGACAACGAACGGTTAACCAAATAGTCGAAAATGAGCGGTTAATCGAATAGTCGATGACTGACGACTATCCGAATAGTGCAAACCGAATATTATTATTCGAATAATGCCCTATTCGGTTAATTCGGTTAGTCGATTAGTCGAATACCAAGAGCTCTAGTCTATAGTATTGTTGGATATTCAGCTCATTTAATTGATCTGTGAACACTTTTCATTCAATTAAATCGTTTAATTGCCTTATTTCTAAAAAAATTATATGTGTGTGTGTATGTATGTATGCATATGAGAGAAATGAATATGTATGTATGAATGCATCACTGTGAGCGAAAATAATTTGTGTGTCACCTACGACATTCGGAATGAATAATTCGAATATGTACATATATACATAGTAAACTCATATTTCATATATGTCATTTTGATGGATCCATAAAAATACTAAAATCACAACTAAAATAATATAAAAAATAAATATTAGGTCTACAACTTTGCTTCCGCCGTTTTCCAATAGATGTCTTTAGGGTCAAGCACTGGTCGATTAAATCGACTAAATCGTTTTATATCGATCTTGGACATTTGTGTCAACATTAACCCAACAAAATATTTGTAGAGATCTGTTTGCATCCCAAACTTATAAATAATATAATGAATCGAATAATCGTATGATTTCAAAAAAGTTGAAAATGAGAACCAAATTCAGGAAATATACATATGTGTTATAATGAATTATACCCTACTATCCACTATATCAAATACAATACGATTTTCCAGCAATTTAGCTTTTAATTACTTAAGCTTTAGACAAACTGGCATCGATGACAAATGGCTGTGTCGTCAATAATAAATGCGATCGTTGAAAAAAATTTAAAAATAAATCACTGAAGTATAAATAAACAGAAATGCATGAATGTATTTATTTAATTTATGGTTTCTAGGTTATAAACATAAACAAAATTCATATACATCAATCGAAAAGACATAAATTCGATTACATCAAGTCGTAATACAAAACATGATTCATTATCTATATTAATTTAAAATGTTTAAGGCATTGGAAAATTAACTGCAAATAATTGAAACTATCTGCAATACATTTTTAGGGAAAATTACTTGGAGTACAGCGAAGATAATAGAAAATATCTGATTGTTAAACTGAAATTAATTATATTTATTTCCAATTATGATGATTCATATGCGTACATATTCATACAAGCAGGTGCATGTTAGTAATTCGCTAAAAATAACGATGAAAGCATTTTATTTAACTAATTAGTTAACATAAACCCTGAGACTATTGTCTGACTGCCGAAAAAATTTAAATGGAGTACTTGTTAGTTGACAATAAAAAAATAACAGAGTTAAGATAAGAATGTAACTGTTAAATTATGTACATAAACCCAAACTTAAGCTCTTTGTAAGAAGGTTTCTTTTAATATTTCTGTAGAAATTCAGCGTTGACCAGCAAAACAACGAAAGTTTTGTACACAAACGCATTTACTAACTAAAGAAAAACAAAATATGACCGCAATCGCTTTTGTAGACAGACATACATGCGTTTCAGTTCGCCTTGTAGTGGGTTGTACGCTAGCATTTAGTCGTATTTGACTCAGAAAGATAATGAACACAACAGACTCTGCATACAGTTCACGTTTGCGATCGCCATTGCTTGCGTCGCATGCTTAAAAGTCATTTAGATTAGAAGTGATATAAATATTTGCTCATATTTTTAGATTACATATTTACAATTTGATAAGACTTAATACTTTGTAGAATATATGGTCTCCGTATGCATCACATGGCATTAAACGGTGATCACTTATTTAGGTGGTACAAATAGTTTCGAGATTACTTGGAGATTTATTTGCTGGAAAAAGCCTAGAAAACGCATATAATACTCTGTTGTTGTTGTTGTTGTTGTTCGACTGCAATTTGTTTAACAAGTTTTTGCATGTTAAAAATTATCTATGTATGTTTGTAAGCAGCACTAGCGCTGAGTCATTCACAGGTGCGAATTATTTAGCTCAAGCTTAAGCAGACACATGTATGTACATAAATGCTTAGCATTATTTAGTGTTTACTAAAATTATTAACGTATTTAAATCGGTTGATTATTCATGAGCTGACAAATTCATTTAGCACAGTCGCGCAGTGCTAGACCGAAAAAATTGCAACTGAAAAATATTTAAAAACTGAAAAAATAAATTATTATTTGTAAACGTATTATCTTATCGAGGGATTCTACGGAAAGCGATTGCGAAGATGACCCCTACTCAGTTGGTTCTAAGAAACCGTAAAGGAGCCGGATTGTTATTCTAACTAAAACAGGGAATATTGAAATAAATATACAAATACAGATTTGTGGAACACTTTTCTTAGCTAATAGGTTATGTTTATGTTTAATATTTTTATGTTTTTGCATTTTTTTCTACGTTGCATGTAGCTTTGCAATAATTGTAGGCGTATATCTCGTCATCAGTTTCGTGCTCTTTCGTTTCATAAATACTATTTCGCCTTATCAATTACCTTCACGCAGCAAAAAAAGCGCTTTGCAAACTAATTTGCAAACCAAAAGCGAGACTGTCGGTTTCTGTTGCATTGAACGGCTTGTTTTCACAATGAATAAATGTATAATGTAGAAGCTTGTGTGTAAATTTGTACAACTTGCAGTTCAAAAATTTTGTGTTGTATTGCTTGTGTCATCATTTGCTTTCAGCGAACGTCTGAACATGTTTATATAATTTCTGTACATACATACGAACATACATCAATATGTACCTTCATGTAATCATTTGTAAATTTGTTTGTTGATATGCATATTGAGATAAAGTGATGCTTTAAGCGCTTGTTTTATTATCACATCGCATTTGCAGCCGCACAAATAATTGCATGACGACAATTGAACAATGTGATTGTATTTAGGGAAAAGTTCCACTTTTGAAGGTGGGTGGAGCGCATGAAGTCACACCAGTAATCCAGACTTATTTTTATTGTGCATGTACTGCAAGCAAGCGTTTTAAACAGAACAAGGGCAAAAAGAAAGCAATTAGCGAGTGCAGTGTAAATATACATACATATGTACACATCGTGTCAATAAACCGAAAGAAAAAAATAAAAATATTATTGTATGCGCATTTCAATATTAATATTAAACGCTGAGTATTTTGTTAAAAATATGTATGAATGTGCGTTGGTAGAAATGCGGAGTTTATGAAAGCTGATTCTTTAACTAGTAATCAGCAGTAGCAATGGGTGACGGAATATGGGAAAAAACGTTTAACAATAGAATGCAAGCATATCGAAAGGGTTTTTGTTATCTTCATTAAGCTATTTTATATATTTTTTGTACACAATGAATTCTTCGAAGTTTAGTGAGCTTTTTTGTAAACACAGCAACGAAATATTTATAATTTTAGTACAAATTTTATACGCATATTCGATAAGCATTTCCTGCGTACAAATAAGTATACAAAAGTGAAAGCAAACTCATCTTAACTTCAATGTAACATTTAATTATGTATTAATTAATATACAAATGACAATCAATATAGGGGATATTTATTTGAAAGCATATTAACTATCATTTGAGGGTGTTTTTTTTACAAATTATTTGTAATGAATTACTGTGATTGTGCTTGTTACTGTTTAAGAATAGCATTTTCGCTGGTCGTGTATTTCGTTACCATTTTCACTTTCATGCTTATTACTCAACACGGATACGAACTCTAGATTTAATTAAAACTTTTAGCTTTTAACAACAAAGTTGCATACAATAAATTTACTCACCTGCACTACGAATTTGTACGGGAACTTGCGCCGAGCATGCCACTTCTCGATCGGGTTCATGAAAAAGAATTGCAATTTTCTACGCATTCTCTCCTCGTTGTAAGCGGCCATTGGCGAGGCACCTTCTGCGTTATTGGAGCCTGAAGGTTGTTCACTGCCATTCTGTTCAGCACCAACGTATTGTGTTGTGGAAGGCGCGAAAACATTTGGTTGCTCATTTTCGATATTTATGCCACCAACTGTCGTCGCCGCTGACCTTGGCTGATTTCTGTGATATTCATCATCACTTTCACAACGCGAATTTTCACCGCTGCTATTTTCACCCCTACTTACTCCACCAACAGCGCCTGTGACATGGTCTAGCTGCTGATCTACGTTGCTGTTACGCAGCGTTGCGTCATAGAGATTTGGTTGGGGCTGTTCTTGTATGGGTAGTTGTTGGGGAGCAGCTGACGCTGTTGCTCCACCGTAACTCTGCATCTGAATGCACTGCAAGAGTGTTTAACTTGAGGTGGGGTTTGGGGATTTTTTCTTTTGCACTCACTTGTGGCAAAAGAAAAATCACCAAAGTGTTTTTTTGGCTGCTTGTTTACAATCACTCTGTCGTTTGGGAATATTTTTTCACTTCCGTACGCGTTCGAATAACTTTATCAACTAAATTGCGAAATCAATGAAAATTTAGCGAGTGCTCGACGTTGTTTTTTGGAGAAGCAGCAATAATCAGCCGTTTTTACGTATCTTCTATTTTTCTGCCTTTGTGTTTTGATATGAAAGATAGATTATTTTCACGATCTGCGTGCGGAGAAGGGAAATATATTCGAAAAAATGACAGTTCTCTGTGACTTCGAAAAAATGACATTTCGTTCGAATATCTGCACTATAGGGTGTTACATATTTCTAATAAATTTCGATATATGCTGTCTTGAAAAGTGTTTCTAGCTTATTTTTACTAGTGCACCACAGATGTCGCTGTACTTAGTAGATACGGATTGTTTTTTGTCAAACGTCAACACGGAAGCGGCTTGACATTGTCGCAAATCATTCTTCCGCTCAGCAATTCTTCTATTAATTGTCGAAAATTCAGTGAAATTTCATTTGTAAAACCGAAATAGTTACTTCATTGTATTAATATCGGCGAAAAGTTAAAATCTGTGTTAGTAAAAGTGTGTATTAACAAAATAAGCAACGAAATGCAATCACTAATGTTCTCTGGCCTTTCGTGGTCAACTAGCAACCGAGAAGCGGCGGTGAGGCTTAACCATCAAATATTTGCATTACTAGAAGGTCCCGATCGGAACAAAAGTGTGTAGTTACATTAATGTGTCTTTTATAAAGCGAATACCGGCGAATATTGCTGGAAATAATCTGCTTTAGTGAGAGTTCGAAATGAAGGAGGTGCTCCGTGAAAACATTTGCCCAGAGGGTTCGCCCCACATCTACACGTTGCAGATACGAATCAAATAAAGTTAAGCGGTAAGTAATATTACATCATTATCATGTAAATTGAAAATAATCAGCTGAAAGTAATATGATTTTACAATACATATTTAGCTCAATTAATTAGATTTAAGGTTAAGTAGAATTGTACAGACGTACATATACACGCATCGTAACTAATGATATCTAAACTTCTCAAATCTGTGCGAAAAACTTTAATCGGTGATGAATACCACGCGAAATTCTTTTCACCTCTCAGCCGTTGGTGTAAGCAGCGCAAAACCTGAACTTTTAGCCCGAGGCTGATATCCAAAACATATGCTATTTGTCTAGGGCAACAGTAAATTCTTGTCAAATTTTGATTTGCAGACAAACAATCATTAATCGTTTGACTAATGCTACGCATTAAGCAAACAAATTTGCATATTTTTGCAACACTTTCCTCTACTCGCCAGCAGCGTGTGTATATCTGACACAGCAGGATGTAATGTAAATACATAACAAATTGATGTTCATACATATTTATTTATTTTATGAAAAAACAAACAAACTTTTTTTATGAAATTAATGTAATTTAGCTAGCGGCAGCACTTTAGTCCAAAATTTGTTTACGTTCATTCTACTCGGCGGTGTTAATATATATGATGATAATGTGCTGAAATGGCAATCTATGTGCCACCGAATTTTACCAAATTTGTTGTAAAAATAGGCTCTTAAATTTTGCTGAATAATTTTTTATGAATATTTTAATTAAATTCAGTGTAAAATAGTTCTTCTATGTTTTAGCGTATTTTTCATCTCCTTTGTAATTTCTCTTTCGTTTCACGACAACCATAAAACTATTTGACACTCGATACTTCTAGCTTTTGTATTGTAACGCGATTAACATTCAGTTTTTAGAATATCAGTGTTAAGATAGCACTTGTCATTCTTCGCCTACCCCTCTCGACCAGTATTAATCCACGGTCTTTGTCTGTTTTGTGGCTTTTATGTGGACTGCTCTTTGTGTTTGGATCGCTCGGCAATCATGTTTTCATAATACTTATTGAATGTGGCTTGCGTTTAACAGTTAATGAGCATATATTTAGATAGAAAAAATATTTCGAATATGCAATTGGTGTAAATATATTTGTTAATAAATTAAATTAAAAAAAAAAATCAAGTTAGTATGAAATTAGACCAAAATCTGTTGAAAGTAAATTTGTGTAATTAAGGGGCACACCTAGTGTAATGGCCTAAAAACAGGTGATTTTTGGGATTTTATATTAAAAAAAAATACTTTATCAATTATTTCAAAATTTTAAGAATATATTTATACATGTTTCAAGAATATACAGTGACATTTTTTTAGAAAAAATTAAATATTTTTTAAGTTATAGTCGATCTCCAACGGCGCGAAAAAAAAGGTCCTTCACTGCTGCAGTGATTCCGGCCTTCTCTGTGGATGAAATCTAAAAAAATAAAATTCTCCTCAAAATAGACAATATTGTCTGTACAATGACCTACGATAAAAAAGAAAAATCAAAAATTGACAATATGGCGGCGTTAAAAAAAAATTGTCGAATTTTACCCAAAATTTTGATCGTTTTTGGCCTGCCAAAATTCGATTTTTTTAATCAGATCAAAAATTGATAGGTCATTGTACGGAGAACTATATATAGAACATGTAAAAAAAATTCGATAGCGATCGAATTATTTGTTTTTGAGTAATCATTGCAGCAAATTCGGAAAATGTTGTTTCGAGAAAAACGCGTTTAAAGATAAAATGATCGTTTTCACTGTTACCGAGCGGCTGCTCTTTAAATTGCTATAACACAAAGACTATTTCAGATATCGATTTGAATTTTAATATGTTATTTTTAAAGGTGTAATCTACCGAAATATGAAACAAACAAAAAATTGATTTTTTTGAAATTTCACACTAGGTGTGCCCCTTAAAAGTTAGCTATGACTATTATGAATTAAATTAAAAAAAATAGTAAAAAAACCGAATAAAATTAAAAAAAATATATTTTTATAAGATATACATGGCTCTAAGAGTCTATAGTATATATCTAAAATTAATTGAGCTCATATAAGTTCCCTAGTAAGGTGCTAACCAAACTCATTCTAAATCAAATCTTTTCAATTATAGAAATGTTAAAAAAAATATTGCTGCATTGACATTTATAATACACAATTTATAATAACAACAACAACAAAGCATAATTTTTCACACCTCTTTAAAAAACCGGTGCTAGCCCATTTGTTATACCCAAAAACCCTTTGTAAACACGCACATCCTGCGGATATTCTACTTTACACACACCGCTCCCCTCTTTTGTGATTATGAAAAATTGTTTTTCAATACTTTTCAACAAATACTCAGCACTCAAATGGGAGGCAAAACAATGAATTGACAATTGAAAGCGCGCACGGTTCAATGTCTCCTTGGAAACGCTCAATGATTCGTCACATTCCATGAATGCATAACACAATTATTTAGATCGGCTCACACACACGCACACACGCGCACACAGTTTTCATGCTTGCGCACAATGAATAGGTGCTTAAGCACCAGCCTCATGAACAATGCGAGACACCAAAGCCTCCCGAGCGCCCGATGGCAGCAGGCACACCGGCGATTCTGTTGTGTTGTGACAGGCGTGTAATTTCATTTATTGCATTTTTTCAATAAACACGTTTCCCAACGAGAATGAGAATTCACATATAAAAACAACAACAACAACTAATTCTGAGCTCCTCAACCCCAACTTCAACACCACTAACCGCATGAAAATCACGCACAGCACCGAAAAAACAGAAAAAAGGCATCAAATGATAAGCAACAATAACAACAAAAGGCAGGAATAGAAAATATGAATTTATTGAGGACTGCAGACTGCAGACTGGAGGAGGAAGACAACTTGCGGTAAAGGTGTCTATATAAAGACGATAAAAGAACAGTTGGCTGACGATGACGTTGACGACCTTTCTACCTTCTCCAACACCGCCACACCACCACCGCCGTGTCTACCTAAGTACCTGCAGCGAGACAATGCGCGAACAGCGACCTTAGACAGTTGGAGTTGTTGTTTTTGGTTCGCTGTGTGAGCGTGTGTGTTTGAGATACCAAAAACCGCATTTTACCGAAAGAACAAATGACTCCAAATCAATCAAGTCGTGCCCATTGTTCGTCGGTGCCTTCCTCTGCCACGGCCATCATAGCAGAAATGTTTAGGATTTGGTAAAGGCACAACAACGAGATTTTCAATAATAAAGGCAATAGAAGAAAGCAGAGAAATAATATAATAAAAAAAAACAAATCACCACAACAGTAAATTTGGAGTGCATGTTGTGTTGAGGTTGAGGAAGCAATCAGATAACCATCAATTCGGTTTGGCCGGCAGAGGCCTCATTCATTCTACACTTCACTATATATGTGTGTTTGTGTGTGTGTGTGTGCGCATCTGTCAAATGGCCATGCATTTCAGCTTTATTAGGCGCAATAATGTGATTATTGTTGTTTTATTTCGATATTTTGTTATCTAATTTTCTCGAGAAATTCCAAACTGTCACTCGCTTGACAATCGCCCGAATATTGCTCTCAACAATTTGTGACAAATGACGGCTACATTTTTGGAATTCTCAATCGATGCGTCGGCCGTCGTCCGTCCGTCGCGATAAACGCTGACTCTCGCGTTGCATTGTCGCGATACCGAGAAAGGTACTTGATATGGGGCGCGTCCGACGTGTCACTAACCGGTCGTTTAGATACTCGTAGGTGAGTTTGGTGGTTACATTAATGACGATTTAATTTAATTGCTTCCTGAAAATGCAGTAAAAGATTACCACAAGTGTCTATTCGAGAACACAGTGGCATAATGAGTGCTATGAGTGCTTATGTGGGCAGTTAGAGGGAAGCAATGACGAAGCTTAAGTGCTCATAAAAATGTGTAATTCTGGCTAAATTCTAAGCTATTAGCGCTAGTAAATATTAGTGTTTATGTTATTGAACATGTTTTTGTGTGCGTTTTTGGTATTAAAAGTGAAATCGATATATTTGATAGAAATTTTGTAGCTGTAAAGCTTTAATTACTATTTTTATTAGATGATAAAAATGGAGTATCTAACAAAGATATTTCAACTAAAAAAGTTGTGTCAGCCAATTTAACTATTTACATATATAATTCCACTGTTGTTGTTGTAATTATAATGCTTCAATATATTTACATAATGATCCTCCCCATCAAAAGTTCCTTTCTCTTCTTCTTCTTGACTGGCGTAAAAACCGTTTACGTGGTTATAGCCGAGTCCACAACAGCGCGCCACGCATCTCTCCTTTTGGCAGTTTGGCGCCAATTGGTAATACCATGTGAAAACAGGTTCTTTTCCACCTGGTCCTTCCATCGGAGTGGAGGCCTCCCTCTTCCTCGGCTTCCACCAGCGGGTACTGCAGCGAACCCTTTCAGAGCTGGAGCACTTTCGTCCATTCGAACAACATGACCCAGCCAGCGTAGCCGATGTCTTCTTACTCGCTGGACTATGTCTATGTCGTCGAACAACACATACAGCTCATCATTCCATCTTCTGCGGTATTCGCCGTTGCCAATGTTCTGAGGACCATAAATCTTGCGCAAAATTTTCCTCTCGAAAACTCTTAGTGTCGTCTCATCTGACATCGTCCAAGCTTCTGCACCATAAAGCAGGACGGGAATGATAAGCGACTTGTAGAGTTTGATTTTGGTTCGCCAAGAGAGGACTTTACTTTTCAATTGCCTACTCAGTCCAAAGTAGCACCTGTTGGCAAGAGTAATTCTGCGTTGGATTTCAAGGCTGACATTATTATCGGTGTTAATGCTGGTTCCCAAGTAGACGAAACTATCTACAACTTCAAAGTTATGACTGTCAACAGTGACGTGGGAGCCAACGAATGCGCTGACTGTTTGTTTGATGACAGGAGATATTTCGTCTTGTCCTCGTTCGCCACCAAACCCATACGCTTCGCTTCTTCATCTAGTCTGGAAAAAGCAGAACAAACGGCGCGGTTGTTGCTTCCGATGATATCAATATCATCGGCGTACGCCAGTAGCTGTACACTCTTATAGAAGATTGTACCTTCTCTGTTTAACTCTGCGGCTCGAACTATTTTTTCCAGCATCAAGTTAAAGAAGTCACACGATAGCGAGTCACCTTGTCTGAAACCTCGTTTGGTATCGAACGGCTCGGAGAGGTCCTTCCCGATCCTGGCGGAGTTTTTGGTGTTGCTTTAGGCCGCTTAAAATCAGCTTGTATAGCACCTACTAAGTTCACAGCAATTTGCAAAATCCTGCACTATTTTCAACTGCAACACCCATGTGTTTATAAGGCACACACATTCCATGCGTTCAAGTCGCTCGTCATATGTGTCGGCTGCGCAAGTACGTGAAAAAGGTCGCTGCCACAGTCGCAACGGCATTGATTGCGAATATGCAACGCTAAAAACAACAAGAAAGAAAAAATGAAGAGCAAAACATGAGAAATCACAAACAACAAGCAGCAAGCAACAAAGAAGAAGAAGTTGGAAGGAAGGACGTTGCCTGTAATGGCACAGCATTTGCGCATGCGCACGCGCACATTCCAGTGCAACACTTGCAAACATTCCGGCAACAACTAAAATTAAAAACAAAAACACTCAAAAATGCGCAAAAACAATTCAGAATAAAAAGTGCTGCAGCTGGTTGCTGTTGTTGTTGTAATTGTTGTTGCTGTCGCTGCTGCTGTATACTTATCAATTTTTTTAATAACAATTTTCATCGACAACAAAAAACGGCAATAAAACAGCGATAAACAACAACAATAACAAAAAAAGGAAAATTGAGAGAGAGAGAGAGAGAGAGAGAGAGAGATTTGAAGTGAGGGAAATAAACAAGCGAAGAACGGTGGCCGCCAAGATTCGAAAGCAAAAGCAATGTAATTTTACAGTCGCCCAGCGATAACAGCAACAACACAACAGTTGCAACAACAAATACCACCAAATACACACACATGTTGTTGTTATTGTTGCCGCCGCAGCAACGCCATCAAGTCGCGAGTCAACTTAGTCACATAGCGCGCTATGAAAGCGGTGTGCGACAGTTCAATGGCCAAAATGCCAACAACAGCAACAACAACACCAGCATCGCAAGCCTCAGCACTCGCGCTTGCTGTCTTCGCTATTGCTCGCCGTCTGTGCGCACTCGTATTTTGCCCGCAACAAAGTGTAGCCTTCGCCTTCCTGGCGTTGCGTGTGTTGCTTTTATTGTTGCCTCGATTTCGCTGCTGCTCCTGCGCACACAAAAGGCCAAGCCAAAATGCAGTTGCAACGCAGTCAACAACAACAACAACAACAACAACAACAAAGGCAAGCGATAGGTGCAGCTGTAGCAACGCAGCAACAACAACACAAAACTGGCCTGCAATTCATTTCAGCGCATTTTATGCCACTCAACGCAGCAATGCAGCATTTCACCCTAGAGCCATGCGCTCTGCGCGCGCCAGGCGTTCACAAACTTGACTCTGCTCTCTAGCATGCTGTGGACTTCAGAGATTATGCTGTTGAGATCTCAACTTTGAACTTTTGAAATTTTGGATGGATCATGACTTGAGATCTTCTAAAGGATTATGCTATTTTTATTAAAGAAACATTCGGGCCTGAGTCAGAAAGTTTCTTAGCTTCGCCTGAAAACACTTTGTTCTTTCATTAGTGTGTTCTATCATTACGATCAAATTCTAGCCTCACTTCTTTTCTTTGTTTTTTTTTTCACAAAACAGTTTGTGCCACCCCATTCACCTTCTGCTCCTACACCGCCTCCAGCCGCCATAAAGACAGTACATTTTTCTTCTGCTTACACTTACATGCGCTCATCCACTGTGTGTCCGCTGTCTCTGCGGTCGTTTGCAGTGTCTTCACTGCATTTTATTGCCAAAGCAACCAAAGCAAGTCGAGAATTCGCTCGCTCGCCTGCCAAGGAATCTCCAGGGACAGCAGGCGAGGCGGCGCGCTGTTTGTCGTTCGCCGTCTAGCGGCTGCCAGCAACTGCTGGCTGCTCGCTTTGGAGCCCAAGACAACGCACACACACACACCCGTGCAGCCTGCGTCCATTTCGGTTAACTTGCCATATTTTTTAATGCCAATAATTACATGCAATTATTGTTATTATTGCAATATTATTTTTATACGACCATCAGCTTATTGTTATTTTTTAATTTTGCTCGTTAGAATTCATGTTTTGCGCACCTTAAAGGAATGTCGCTGCACCACCAATGGCCCACACCTTGGCCGCCGGTGGCTCCGTGTGCAGCTGCAGAACTTCTCATTAGAACTTTCATTGGCTCTTCTGTGTGTGTGTTTATTCAGCATATTAAACCACATTCGTGTGGGCGATGTGCGCTTTTGGTGCGGTGTTTACGGTCTCTTAAGAGTCAAACAGCGTGAAAATGTGTTTCTCAAATTTCAAGCGGAGAAATGGCTATTGGCTCGACTGTTATGCCACGGAGAAGGTGTGTATGTATGTAAACTGTGGCAAATAACCTTATGCAACATTCAAATAAACTCAATCTAAATGATTCCATTAAACGACTCTGAGTAGAACACAACTTCCCCACAACTGCTCAGGGGAAGAAGAAGAATAGAGCTTAATGCGCGTCATTAGTAAATTTAACGGGGTTTATTACAATAAAATTATAATCGAGGATAAAATTAATAAAAAATTATCTAAAAAACAAGTAAGGAAAGGCAAAGTTCGAGTGCAACCGAACATTTTATACTCTCGCAATTTATTGGTTTTTTTATTAAGATAACACACAATTCGATAACATATATTAGGTATAAAGTCCAATAAAATAACGACAATCATCATATATGGTATATGAGGGCTGAGGTAATGCCTGAGCCGATTAAACTCATTTTCAACACCAACATACATTATATCTAAGATTATATGCTCATTTAATTTGGCTAAGATATTTCATATATTAACTGATTTATAAGCTATTAATAAGCCCTTCGTATTTTTGAAAATCCTATAATTAGCTATATGAGAGTTCGGGGAAGTTATGACCTGATTTTAACCATTTCTGATACAGAGACACACTATTAGAAGAAGAATATTTCCTCTGAATTAAATTAAGATACCTGAGAGATTTACCGAAATTTCCGGTGAAAAATTACCATAGGGCACTGAGTTCTTCATATTCGATATTCGGGGCTTTAAAAAATTATAGTCCGATTTCGACAATTTTTTCACAAGTGATGTCACAGATCATATACAGCCTTTGTGTAAAGTTTTGTTTCGCTATCTTCATTGGTTCCTTATGTATATCTTATAAAGTGAAGGAATCAGATGGAGTTCAAAATTGAGTTATATGGGAAGTTGTCGCAGTTGTGAACCGATTTCATCCATTTTCCACACGTGTTATCAGGGTGTCAAGAAAATATTATATACCGAATTTCATTGAAATCTGTCGAGTAGTTCCTGAGATATGGTTTTTGACCCATAAGTGGACGATGCCACGCCCATTTTCCATTTTGTAAAAAAATCTGAGTGAAGCTTCCTTCTGGTATTTCTTATGTAAAATTTAGTGTCCTGACGTGTTTCGTTAGTGAGTTAAATCACTTTTAGTAATTTTCAACCTGACCTTTGTATGGGCGTGGTGGGCGTGGTTATTATCCGATTTCTTTCATTTTTGGACCGCAATAAGAAGTGGCTAAAAAACGACTGCAGAACGTTTGGTTTATATAGCATTATTGGTTTTTACTCAAGTTACAGCTTGCACAGACGGACGGACAGACGTACATCCGGATTTCAAATCTACTCGTCACCCTGCTCATTTTGATATATATAACTCTATATCTAGCTCGTTTAGTTTTATGACTTACAAACAACCGTTATGTGAACAAAACTATAATACTCTCTTAGCAACTTTGTTGCGAGAGTATAATTATGTTGAAAATTTTAAGCTTTTTAAAGTGTATCTTCGCAGTTTTAGAAAGCTCATATTCGCACTCGATGATTCAATTAATGTAAAAAAAATATTAATAAAATAGTTCATAAAGCAAACCTCGATCCTGCCGAGGAGTTTAGAGATCCATTAAAAATTGCTGAAACTTCGAAACTTCCAACTGATCTATCCCTGAAGCTCTTATCTATCAGCAGAGGCGTTCATTAATCTCAGTTTTTCATAGTAAAATTTATAAAAACAATTTAAATTCTTCGAAATTTTATATTTAAAGAATTTATGAGCTCTGGCAACGCCGACAATATCAAGCAATCGCCGCCAAATTCCAGAAAACTAAGATTTACAGTTGCCTGTTAAAGTCCTCGCTGCCAACGCTCATTAGTGCTGCCATAAATATCAGCCAATAAATATGTAAATACAAAAGCAAAACAAAAAATTCACTTTTACCATTTTATACAATAAGTTCAGCGCGCGTTGGAGGCGCAATTAAAGGTCACAATCGTGGAGATGTCCATCAATTTGTCTCGTTAAAAGTTTAAAACGCGCGTTAATCGTCACTGCCTAAACCATAAATAAAGACACAAACACACACACTCACACATACATATCGATCGAAGTGAAGACTTACATTTATTGTATATTAAACGCTTGTAATTTGAGGAGCTTAAATGCGCGTCATAAATTGCGACGCCGAGCGCTCACGCAACAGCTACAGTAAGCCACGCAGCGCTGACAGCAGCCAGCGAAAATGATGCGCGGATGAGCAGAAAAATGTTGGAAAAGAACAATAAAATATGGCGAAAGGGAAGACTGTGCAGTGCAGAATGGTATAAATATGAAAATCCAATAAATCCGCGCTTATTTAATAATAATAAAAAATATGTTTAAGGCAGCATTTAAGCTCATAATATTGAGAAAGGGTTTGTAATGATGAAAGATACAGCGACAGCAACAACAACAACAACCTGCGTACACCGGTAAGGATGTAAAAGAATGCCAATAAGAAATCAACAAAGCTGAGCTGTGGTGAGTGAGAGAGATTCCAGCGCCAATGTTGTTGTTGTGATAAAAACACACCGCTGTTGTTGTTGTTGCTGTTGGCAAAACAACACAAAGCCAGGCATATAAGCTGAGCGCGAAAATTTACAGGAGCATAAAATTGCAACGGCCAAAGCAATGGTGGGTCACAAAAACTAGGCAACAACAACGGAAAGCAAAAAGGAAATAAAAAAGTTGAAATAGCAGAGAATGAGAGAGGGGTCTATGCTTGTCTAGGCATCAACGTGGCTGAACTATTTGAAGATATGCGAAGCTCTTCCAATAAGATTTGTAGTTTTGGCTTTGTGGATTACCGAATTAAATCCCTACAACAACAATAAGTAACAACAAAAACAATTATGTGGATGACATATTGCAGCGACGTTTCGCGTGTGCCAAACCCGAATTAAATCGCCAACATTTTGCTTTATAGCGTTGGCTCAAGCCGGCGCATCTAAGACTCTGTTGCTGTGTTGTTGTTGTTGTGTTGTTGCACGAAAAATAGAATGCGCAAAATAAGTTTATAAAGTTCGTTGCAAAAATGCGAAAAATGCCAAAATGGTCCATTATGTGGCAGCAACATTTCAAAGCAGAAGACGCGCTGAGCAGAGAATGCTGTAATGAAGAGAGAGTGAGAGTGTATGAATACTCATAGTACTCATTTGACACGTGAGTAAAAGAGAGCGAGCAATTTGAGTGGTGGAGCGTTACAATGGAGTGCTATTTTTGAGCTCAGTTTTATAAAGGTGGACATTAGTAATTTTGATATTAATTTTTGGAATTTTTATCAGAATATTTTTTATGCGAATACTTTCGTAAAATAGTTGCATTTTCTTCTTAAAAAACTCCGCTCAATTAATTATGTTGGCTACAAGAATATGAAAGGACTTCTTTTACATTTCAAGTATAATTAGCAGGGACCGTAACTCTTATGACTTTTATCAAAAAAATCAAAAAATAAGAGTTATTTTTGATTTTTATATATTTAGATCAAAAATAAAAGTTATTTTTGATTTTTATATATTTAGATCAAAAATAAAAGTTATTTTTGATTTTTATTTTTTTAGATCAAAAAATAAGAATTATTTTTGATTTTTATATTTTTAAATCAATAATAAAAATCAATTCAAAATTTTTATTTGTTTATTTATGCCGTATGTATTACAATATGCTGCATCATTCCAATTTTAATATGTCACAAATTTTGAATTGATTTTTATTAGTTATATATTTATATAGTTCACCTAAAAATCATGATGGTGTAATCAAAACTTTTCTACGATGTCCCTTTATGTATGATTTTTTTGATTAAAAATTGTAAAATAACTCTTATTTCCGGTCCCTGATAATTAGAGGTCTGTTCAAAAAATAACTAGAATTTTAATTTTTGAAAAAAAAAATCTTCATTCATTCGACTACATTAATGTTGTCGACTTTAAACTTGTTCCTGTTCGATATTTATGCACTTATGACAGCGCTTCTTCCAATCGTCGAAACACTTCTCAAACTAAATTCTTGGGGTAGACTTTGGTTCTTTCAGCGTTTACTGGTATGCCTGTAAAACGACGGCCCTTCAAGGTTCCCTTTATTTTCTGGAAATATGAAAAGGTCGCACGGAATCATGTCTGGCGAATATAATGGCTAGGAAATCGTTACAGTATTGTTTTTACCCAAGAGTTCACGAACGAAAGTAAAAGAATTCGTAGAGATCATTGTTTGATTGCAACTTTTAGAGGGTTTCTTCAAAGGGTAACCCTTTCTTTTTAACGAATACACTCCGACACATGTACTGCGTGTCTAACTCATTTGAAATTACTAATTTTTTTAAACATACACTCACTCAAATGAAAAGTCCACAAGCTCACAAAGAAACCCAATAACCACTACAACTACACAAACAGCTAATACTTGTCTCAACAACTGCTGAGCGCTGTTTTGAGCTCATTCACTGCTTCTCCGACTGCTATTTACAGTAAACTGGTGTGCCGCTCTCAGCTAGAGAGTTGGCTAAAAATCGAGTACATTGCCGAGTCTGCGACAGCTCAAGCAACAGTTGCGTGTCGGCTTTCGTGAGCAACAGAACGATTCTGCGGATTGTTTGAACGCGTTACTTTTTTTCTGGTCGGGCCTAGTGAACCGGTGTGGAAAGTAAAACAAAAGAAAAAAAAACAAAGTGACATCAGTGTGGAAATTGTAAAAAATCGCGCATACAAACATACAAAAAATTTCTAGATTGTTTTTATAGCTTTTTGCTGCTTAGTGCTTAACTTGAAGAAGCTCAGCGCACGCTGAGAGAAAAGAGTGTGGCAGCGAAAAGGTGCATGTAAAACTATGCGAAAAATTCACGAATTAAAGGAGAAGAAAATTTGCGAATAAGTTTCCAACGAAGTCACAAAACGATTGGTCGGTTCTCCACAACAACAATAACAAATGAAAATAAACTTGCAGAGCAACGTTTTTCTTGATTTTGTGGTGCATTTAACAAGTGAGATGTAAGAGCATAAAATTGAATACTGATAAGTCTATAAAATATTTAAATAATATAAATAAATGTAATAACCCTTAGTGGTTTCAGTAGAAATGCTTCTGTGACGTTCAGTAGCCGCTAAAAGAGAAAGTATCACGAAATTGCTCCTTTAGGCGCTTAAAAACCTTAACGCTCGAATATTTACATTAATATTTCAATATTAGCTGCATGTGCCCACTGAGATTTAATGCAAATTTAAGCCCCTTTGAAAGTGTGAAAAATCGAAATACATACATTAAGCTGCCATTAAAATCGTTCAGCTCAAAATTATTGATAAAATAAAAGTGCCACAAAATAAATAAAATATAGTGTTGCCATATAAAGCAAAATTTACTGCGCGCCATATAACGGCGCTTATGTCATTGCAACATACACAACTTAAGCAAACAAACGCCGTTGCCTTGCATTGCATACTCAAAAGTGCATAAATCAAAAGTGCATTAATACCTTCCATTCATGAGTCGATCCATATAAGCGTTCCATGAAATTGCAAAACTTTTGATTTCTACAACAAAAAAGTGCTACGCTTATCGACCATTAATAGTGTTGTCTATGGTGAGTGGAGCAAAGCGCCAAGTGATTGCAGCTGTGGCAAGAAGTTAACGGTATTTTTGCATGGATTATCGATTTCAAAGGTAGTTAAGTCGTAAATATTAAATTATATATGCTTTTACAACTATTTATAATGGTGTAGAATTGTGAAATAAAAGATAAAAGACTTAAGCAACGAACTTTATTGGATTTAAAAGACTTAAGAAACGAACTTTATTGGATACAAAAGACTTAAGGCACGAACTTCGTTGCAAATAAAAGACTTAAGGCCGAAACTTAATGCAAAATATTCCTTAAGTGGCTTTATCATAAGTTAATTAACTTTCTGATGACTTGGTTTTAGTCAAGGCTTCATATTTATGGTACTGATGTACGTCAAACATATTAATATTTTTTTTTTAATTAACTAATTTTTTTTCGCTATCCTAAAAAAATAACTCAACAATTTTCGATTTCACTGTCTCCAAAAATGGTACATGGCACAACACAGCGCTGTTCTTACAGGTTTTCTTCATATATTTCTAAAAAATTATACGCACAAAGTGAATGTAATTAAGCGTCTTATAAATCTTTTTTTGGACTTCAAAAGAAACAAAAGATTTCGTTTTCCAATTTTGTAGTGCTTACATACATACATACAAATAAACACCTATGCGTATTCTAATTAGCACTCGGCGGCAATTGTTAGGCTTATCGAAATACCAACACTCTTTCGGCACTATTAAGCCGGACAATGGTCACCTCGCGCACATATGTATATACTCGTATGCATACGGTACTTATCTACGTATGCGTAAAGCAGATAAATCAAATCAACAAAGCCGAATATATTTTTTCAAATTATTCTTTGGTATAAACATTTGTTTTCACTTCGCTGACACTATTCTAATTCAAATTAGAGTGCTTGCAAGCCAGCGGAGACGGACGGATGGACAGACAGTCGTACAACGGCAATCCGGTTCGAACATTTGTTCACTTTCGAATGTGACTTTCTTCGATGCGTGAAAAAAAAACAGAAACAGAAAAAATAATAATAACAAATTCGAATGGAAAACAAAAGCCATGCAAAACAGAGAATAAGAAGAAACAAGTGACCGCCTGAAATTCTATTGCCTCCATAGCCATAGATAACAAAAAGCCGAACACAAAGAGTGGCTTTATTTTCATAAGATTTCGAATCCGTTTGCTGTCTACTGTCTACGGTTTCAGGGGCTTTGCATTGCATATCTAGCTGCGGCTGCTAGCTTTGTGTAGAGCGCGCTTTCGAATGGCACAATTCAACGATTGCAAGTATTTGGGTTAGCCCGGCCCACAGCAGTCAGCATCCAGCCAACAAACATAACTGAATATTCACGGTGGAACAAAAAAAATAGCGAACGCCAAAGTGGCTTAGGTAGTCTGCATTGGCGCCGTTGACCGTTATCAACCAACCAACGCTGTGCTTTTATAGGCTTTAAGGGAAATCAAAGTATTATTGCCTTTAATTGTACAAATCAATAATTGTCAGTATGTATGTGCGTGTTTAAGCAGTTTATTTGCTTTTCTGCCAATTAAAATTCCATTTCTTTTGTTATTATTCGCCATTTGTTTTCGTTTCGTTTCGAACTGTCATAATCGATTTGCGAGCTGATATTTCACTAATAACTTGATTGGATTTGGTAATTAGTCTCGTGCACAGTAGCTTTGTTGTAATGGACCGTAGGCAATTAGTAAAAATATTGACGTGAAATCTATAGCAGAGAGTCTAAAGCTTATAAAACTGTGAGGAAATGCCTCGAACTATAGCAGTAACGCGATTTTGAGCCATATTGAGTCATGTTGAGCCATATTGAGCCATGTTGAGCCATATTGAGCAATGTATTCATAAATTGAGCTTTCAAGCTACAGCCGCAAGACGACTTCCACTTCTTAGTTGGCGTGAAACTCACTTGCTTAGCTCTTTAATTTATCTGAAGCCTCAATTATTGCCTTAAAATGCAATATGCGTAGTCTTATCATTTAGTTTTTTGCCTGTAAGACCCTCAAGCGTTACAAGGCGTATATTTATCAAGCAGCCAATAATTGCCGAGCGTGTGAACCCCTTCATCATATTCGCCTATGACGCATGCACTTTAATTAAATAAATTGCAGAAGATTTCGCACACGCAACAGCGATTCTTATGGACAAGCGTACATATGCGCTTGAGCAGTAGAAGCAGTAGACAAACACTTCCTCTGCAGTGGTTTGCTAAATCCCTTTATTTTCTGCTGTGCATGACTCGCAATTTGCACATTAATTGCCACACAAAAGCGGCATTTCCGTTTTCAATTTTGTTGTTATTGTTGTTGTTGTTGTTATGTAAAACAAAAAACTTGCTTTTAAAGGGTTGATATGGACCTGTTGCAGCTTTTTATAGAGACCAATTGGTGGTTAAAGCGCGCATCTTTACATTTATTGAAGTTTGTGTGTGGTAACTTCAGCAGCGAGTTCGTGTCTAAAGTCTTTTGTTTGCCAACCATATGATTTTATGACGAGTAAACAACTTCCGCTGAATTGGTTTCGTCTTTGTTTTAGCATTTCTCATTATTTTTTTATATGAAAATCAGGTGGGAAGGATATATAGAAATTTTTATTTGATTCGTGGATTAAACAGCAAGTGAATGCACCGATTAAAAGATTTGCTAAGGGTTTTAGGAACTTCCTAAAAAATTTGAAATCATTAAAAAAATTAATTTAAAAAAAATGTTGTGTAATTATGATTTTTAATAAAAAAATGAAAAAAAATATAATTAGTATCAATAAATAATTAATTTAATTAAATTTATTAATTACTCATATTTTTTTTTTTTTATAAAAAAATAAATATTTATTTTTATTCACTCTCGCAACAAAGTTGCTAAGAGAGGGTGAATAGTGGAGTTCAAATCCGGATGTCTGTCTGTCCGTCCGTCTGTGCAAGTTTTTTGTATATATCTCGCAAACCAATAAAGCTATATAAACCAAACTTTCTGCAGTTAGCTTTTTCTTAATACAGTCCAAAAATGAAAGAAAGCAGATAATAACCATACAAAGGTTAGGTAACTCACTAAAGAAAAACGTCAGAATCACTAAATTTCACAGAAGAAATGGCAGATGGAAGCTACACTCAGATTTTTTTACAAAATGGAAAATGCGCGTGGCGTCGCCCACTTATGGATCAAAAATCATATCTCAGGAACCACTCGACCGATTGCAATGAAACTTGGTTTGTAATAGTTTTCTTACATTCCAATGATATGTTGTGAAAATAGGCCAAATCTGTTCACAACCACGCCTACTTCCTATATATCACCTTGGTGCTTCTAACCTAATATTAGGGTTTCCAAGTTTCAATGGACTTTATACAATATATATGACGAATATGTGGGTCAAATTGTGTATTATATAATATAAATAAAGTTAAATAAATAAATTGCGAGAGTATAAAATGTTCGGTTACATCCGAACTTAGCCCTTCCTTACTTGTTTTTATTAAAAATAATAATACAATTATTATTATTATACAAAATAAAAGAGCACTAGCTGCGAAGTCTCGAAAAAAATATAATTAAAATCGATTACCTTTACAGACCCCTTTATCTGTACATATAAATACCCAGTTGCTCCAGTTTCTCTCCAAAATCAAAAAGTATGCCGACCTGAATACAAAATTATTGCATCACAGCTGAAAAATGTAATCAATTTTAATTTTATTTGAATAGAAAAAGCACTTGACAACTCACAAGCCAAATAAATTATAAAAAAAATCAAAGCAAAATGTTAACTGCCGCACTTTTGCTTTACAAACGACGTTCATTAATGCAGCATATATGTATGGTAGTTATATACATATGAGAGTGTATGTGTGTCTGTAATCGCTCCAACATGTGTAACTACTTGACATATGAGTCGCGAAAGCGCCCAAACAGAATGACTTGAACACGAAAATTACTTGCAAATTACGACCATTCAACGCTCATAACTTTTAATACAAAGAAACACAAACAACAACAACACATATTTGTATAACGACAGCAGTACGACGAGGCGAACAAAAGTAATTGTAAGTAATTGTGAGGGGGCTTTAGTCGACTACAATGACGACGGCGAGACTATGAGCCGCCAAGTCATTTGCTGTGCCACTGCACCCTTCCATCACCCCGCACCACAAATATTTTGCGAATTGAAAGAAAATCTAATGCAAAATGCAGCCACTTGAGCGCAACGTGGAAAATGTGGAACACGTGTTGCTTGCCAAACTCAAAATGATTACAATTGCAAAGTACTTAGAAAAAAAAAACAAATACAAAATAGAAAAAAATTAATTTCAATCAAAACAAAGGACACTTAAAATTTTACACATATTGAAATGCCAATTCCGCACGAACGGCGCGCATGTGCAAAGTGCTGCCGCTTTAGCTGTACTTTATTGTGGCTTTTATGACAGTTGGTTGGTTGGTTGGTTGGTGGGTAATTTTGTTATGAAATGGCATTGCGATTGCGCCACAACATGCCACACCATGACACCGCATGCCACGCGATGGCGCGCTTGACAGTTTCGCTGGGCTTCAAGTGTCCACTAACGAACACACACACACTCCAAAATACAAATAAAAGTGTTTTGTGCGCGTGTGTAGGAAATTGAAAATAGTTCATTCAAGTAAATGGTCAACTCATGGCATGTGGCCTGACAGTCGGGCAATCGCATTAGCGTCGTTGAAGGCGTGTTATTGTAGTAAATAAGTGCACTTCACTGCCGCAAAAGCGAAACAATTCCAATATTGACACAGTTGGCAATTGTTTAAAAGCTCGAGACTGCGGTGGCACTCGCTCTGCTCCGGCAGCTTTTTGATTTGTGACCGCGTGCCACGATTACTGCATTCCAAAGTAACAGAAATGAAGTATTTTGTACTCAATCTCCAATGTCTTCAGGGAAAAATTTGAATAGAGCTCAAGGTAGTTAACCGAACCTCTACAGATCCAGTGTTTCGTAGAGCATGTGTTCGAAAATTTCTGGTTATATGCATATTCGGAGTTTTTTGTTTAAGATAAAAACGAATTTTAATGATTTTGAGGAAAAAATTCATCACGAGGTATGTTCAAAAAATAACGGGAATTTTAAAATTTGGAGTTTCCAATTGTCATTTTTTTATTTTTTACTATGTTAATATACCTACATGACAAAATTAATGTAGGCGAATGAATAATTTTTTTTCAAAAATTCCCGTTATTTTTTGAACACAACTCATATATAAGTTTTCCCTTAAAAATAAATAATATTTATTCAGTTAATAATCTAAAATGTGTGTATGCAGGTTTGCATGTATGTATGTATATATGTAATCAACATCACAGTCGCCGCTAGTCGAACGACCTTGGCGTTCGATCACTTGCCAATCAATTCAGCGTTTTTTTCTATAAGTGCTCGGCATAACATCATGAATTAAGTGAGAAGTGTAAATAAATCATCAATACTCGTATATTTATATATTTAATAAGCGCTTGTGTTGTTTGTTTATGCGCCAACTATGGCAAGAGGGCAATTGAGCGAAACGAAAGACTTAAGCAACAAACGCGCTGCGAGCACACCCAGATTTTGAGCCATTCGCGCGAACACACACATACAAACACAAAAATATATCAATTTGTGTGTATAGAGAGGTACAGAAGTGCACTGCAAAGCATGACATTTAAGCAGTTGCTGCAGCTTAAGCCGGGCCAACTGTTAACCTTCATGTCTTATGCAATCTAGCAAAGCATAAAGTGAGTTGAGATAATGAAATTGGACTGCAAGCAAAACAAAGGCAACGCTTCAAGTGTCAAGTGTCAATAAGTAACAAAAAGCGCTTCACAGTTGAGGCGACGGAGTTGCAGCGTTGGGGGCGGTAGCTGACAGCTCGCAGCGCAACAGAAGATTAATGCTTGCTTTTTCGAATATTTCGAAATCGCATTCACGCTGGAGATTTTTTTCCTGATTTTCGCCAATAATCAATGAAGAATGCAATAAGCTGCGTAGGGAAATCGACAGTCGATCGTTGACAGTTGACAGCTGCATATGAAACATATGAAATGTGAAAAGAAATTCCGAAAAACACCAAATCCATACACGTCGCCGTTGGCTTGAACGCGTGCTGTGTCTGCGACGCATATCTCACAGATGTCAGCTGCCTGCCGCATGCGTACAATTCAAGTTGAAGGCATAATCTGCGCGCATAACGGTGAATAATATACATATGTGAAGAACAAGCAATGCGTGAGCGCGTGCCCCAACCACGCCGCACCCCTCTAACCCCTTCAACACGCATGCACCGTTATCTGTGCCATTCGCTGTTGTTGCCTGTTGTTCGACAGCTTGACTTTTGAACTATGGGCCGGCTGGCCGATATCTTGGGCTATCGCTCAACAATTATTCAAATGTCACACTGTGGCTGGCCAAACAATCAAAGCAGTTTATGATTATGAATAAAAAGCCAGAAAAAAAGTAAATTAATTAAGGTAGAAAAGGAACGTTGTATGTGTATGTGTGTGCGTTGTGTATGGCATGAGGCCACAAAGGCATTCCCCAAATGACAGCGTTGACCCAATTTTCGGCGCCTCGATTCTACGCGCTTTTAACATGCAAACCCAAAGCGAGAGACGCACACACACGGACACATACATATACATATAAATGAGTGCTCATGCGTGTGTATTTGTAAGCATTGTATTTATGCTCGCGTGCTAGCGCTTGTGTTTGTCGCTGGAATGCTGTGCAGATGTGCGTGTGCGTGTGTGTGTGGCAGCGGCAGTAAATCGAGCAGCAAACCACAAAAAATATAAATAAGCAACGAAAATGAGAAAATAAGCGATTCTTAACTTAAAACTAAAGTTGAAATACTTGTTGTTGTTGTTGTGCTGGCAGCATATGTTTGAGGAAATTTCTGTATTGAAAAGCTGCAAAGTGACGACGAAACAAATTGGCTCACAACAATAAACATACGCTCATGTATGAACCGAGTCGTGCCTGCACGCGCATGCGCAGACGTGTGCTTAAATGTGAATGCATGCATGGCTGTCTGTCTGTCTGTACGTCTGTATGTCTGTATGTCTGCTGGCATTAAACACTTTCTCCTGCCCTCAAAGTTTGTAAAGCAATTAAGCATCGCATGAGCTGTGCACATTAAAAGGTTAATGCAACGGCAAATGGCGAAGAGATAAGTTCGGCTGCAGGATGTGCGAAGCATGCCTTGGTACCGGCAGTTGAAATATGTATGACATCAGGCAAAGCCATAAAAAATGCAAAGAAAGGGAAAAAAAAGAAGCAGTTCAATAGGAAGAGGAAGAGTAAGAAGAATGGGCACAACCGCATGAAGGTTAAGAAGAATTGCACAGATAAGACAGATTTAACAAATATTTGGCCACAATTATGGGGTGTGGAAAAACATCGAGTTGCCATAGTTTCGATTTTCGTTTTTGTGATTTATCTGTGAGAAATGTTTTAAATTGAATAATAAGCCGCTGAGAAAGTATTTCGGTAGACTTCTCAGCCCAAAATCGTTTTTTTAAGTTTCAAGAAATTAAGATCATATTTGAACAAGTAAGGAAGTGCTAAGTTCGATTGTAACCGAACATTTTATACTCTCGCAATTTATTTATATAACTTTATTTATATTATATAATACACAATTTGACCCACATATTCGTCATACATATATATTGTATAAAGATCATTGAAAGTTGGAAACCATAATATTAGGGTAGAAGCACCGAGGTCCTCGTGTTTGATATATGAGGCCTTAAAAACCTATGGTCCAATTTCGACGATTTTTAGCATGGGGCTGCCACACTATAAACAGAGTATTTGTGCAAAGTTCTGCACCGATATCTTCACTAGTGTTTACCTTATATATTGTAAAGTAAACGATTCAGATCGTCTTCAAAGTTCTGGTATATAGGAAGTAGGCGTGGTTGTGAAGCGATTTGGCCCATTTTCACAACATAGCATTGGGATGTAAGAAAACTATTACAAATCAAGTTTCATTGCAATCGGTCGAGGGGTTCCTGAGATATGGTTTTTGATCCATAAGTGGGCGATGCTACGCCCATTTTCCATTTTGTAAAAAATCTGAGCGCAGCTTCCATATGCCATTTCTTCTGTGAAATTGAGTGTTTCTGACGTTTTTCTTTAGTGAGTTAACCCACTTTTAGTAATTTTCCTAACCTTTGTATGGGAGGTGGGCGTGGTTATTATCCGATTTATTTCATTTTTGGACTGTATTAAAAAGTGGTTAAAAAAACGGCTGTAGAAAGTTTGGTTTATATAGCTCTATTGGTTTGCGAGATATGTTCAAAAAACCTATTTGGGGGCGGGGCCACGCCTACTTCCCTAAAAAAATTACATCCAAATATGCCTCTTCATAGTGCAATCCTTCATACCAAATTTTATTTCCATAGCTTTATTTATGGATTAGTTATGGCACTTTATGTGTTTTCGGTTTTCGCCATTTTGTGGGCGTAACAGTGGTCCGACGGACGGACAGACATTCGGATTTGAACTCCACTCTTCACCCTGATCACTTTGGTACATATAACTCTATATCTAACTCGATTAGTTTTGTGTGTTACAAAAAACCGTTATGTGAACAAAACTATAATACTCTCTTTAGCAACTTTTGTAGCGAGAGTATAAAAATCACTCTTGGCTGTTAGCTGATGAGCATAATTTAGAGTTAGTTCAACTGACTACTGCAGAGGTAGTATAACGTTAAAAACACCTACTGTGAGCAACAAGCTACAACAACAACTCATACAGGAACTAAAACTGGAGAGGAATACAACAAACAATTGTTGTTGTTCATCGCTTTTGTTCACTCTACTTGTTCGAAATTTCACACTTTATACTTGATGTTGTTGTTGTTGTTTACTTTTCCACTAAACAATATTTGTTTTTGTCAGCAATGTTTGACTTGTCAATCTCATCACATGCGCAAACAACAAACCTTGCTAAGGCTTAATATAAATAAGGAGTAAAATCAACATAACAGCCGATTAACCGGTGAATCCGGCAGTCAAATAGTCAACATGCAACATGCGACATGCAGCCACTCACTCACTCGTTCATTCGTTACCCACTTCGTTAGCGCAACGCTCGTTTGCGCCTCAAACGTTTGGCATTGATGCTAAAGCGCGCGGTTGTGCCTGCCACAAAATGTGGCATCAACAAGAAAATGTACAAAAGCAAATTAAAATGCAAAATGAAAACCGGGAAAATACTCGTCGCAGCGAAGGCGAAGGCAAAATAAAATATTCACGTTTGCATTTTGTTATGTTTTTGTTTATATAAGCAACAGCAGCAGCAACAACAACAATAACAGCATGTCATAAAAACAAAAACGTGACCGCATTTTGTAAGCAGCAACGAGTTGAGTAGTTAAAGGCACTGCTCTGATGATTGCTGGCAACATGCAGCTAGCCTTGCCATATTGTTTGTATTTTATTATTTTTTTTTGTATTTTGTTGTTAATTTTTTTGTTGCAAACAACATCTCACTTGGTTCATGCTGCATTCTATTTGTGCTTGTTGCATAAATTTGCTTGCTGCGCTTGCGTGCCTGCCTGCTGCTTACTCGCTCGCGGTTTTAACTGCGCGCCTTAAAAACCGTTTTGTTTTTCAAATTTCAAAATTCCAACGAATTTGCAATGGAAATCTAATAAAATATAAATTGTAGAAACGGGAGCGGGTTTTGTACAACAACAACAATAATAATAACAACAACAAAACGAATAACAATAATGCCGCATAGAAAATCAATGGAAAATCGTTGTGTAAGCACGAGCGCTCTGACAAGTCAACAAGCGCTTGCCACGTTTTTTTGCGCGCGATTCATTCAACTAATCAGCCAGCCAGCAGTCAAACGGACAAGGTGCCATTTGGTGACACGAATGTATCGCCTGCCAAACTGCCGATGGCTAACAAGCAACCTGCTCGCCACTCGCTCACCGCTGCCAATTGTTGGCGCTGCTGTTGACCGCAGTGTTGATTTATTTCGTGTTTAGTTAATTTCATTGGCATTTCACACTAAATGCGCTGCGGTTTTTACTCTCTCATTTTTCCATTTGATTTTGTTGTTAATACGAAATTGTTGATTTCTGCTTGGATTTTGTGACAACTGCCGGCTAATTAGTTAACTCACTTGTTGGTTGTCATTATTCATCAGACTTGGCTGGTTGCGAACAGTTATGTGTGAGGCAGCAATTGGTTTTTCCAATCACTGAGCCTTTTGTGACATAAGCGATATAAATTGCTTAATATTGCTTAAAAATGAAGAGTTCAAATTTAGTGGTATTCCATGAGTTGGGATTCTTCGGGTTATCAAATAAATTTTTGCTTATTTTTGCTTGAAATATAATAATTTTGTGTTTTTTGTATTTTTCTTCTTTGTTATTTTTCTTACATAAGCTATCCTTTAAAAAGTCTTTAAACACACTTAAGGGGTTATATACAGTTAGAAGGTCGAAAAAAAGACATTTTTCAAGAATTTTTTCTAAGCAAACTATTTGGTTTATTGATTTGAAATATGGCAGGTATATTATGACAACCTTAAACCATATTCACATATTTTTTATTGCCAAAAATAATTATCGGGAACGTAGATATTGCCAATTTTGCAGAGGTCCGCAAAAAAAGGCCTCTTGCGGTGAGCACGATATCTCTGTACTGTAACATCTAAAATGCAAAAACCAAATAAATTTCATTAATATAATAAATAATGTAGTGATTGATCGAAGGAATTAGCAAGAAAAAAATATTTTTCGATACAATGGCGGCTACTCAAAGCAAAATGTTCGATTATCGACCAAAATTCGGGTCTTTAATTGTTTATAAAAATAAAAAATTTTCATCGGATGGGGAAATCCTTCGATTGTATGTATGTATGTGATTGGCGTTGCAACCGTTTAGCCGGTTATAGCCGAATCGACGATAGTGCGCCATCTCTCTCTCTCCTTCGCAGTTCGGCGCCAGTTGGAGATCCCAAGTGTAACCAGGTCGCTCTCCACCTGGTCCCTCCAACGGAGTGGAGGCCTTCCCCTTCCTCGGCTTCCTCCGGCGGGTACTGCATCGAACACTTTCAGGGCTGGAGTGTTTTCGTCCATTCGGACAACATGACCTAGCCAGCGTAGCCGCTGTCTTTTTATTCGCTGAACTATGTCAATGTCGTCGTATAACTCGTACAGCTCATCGTTCCATCGTCTGCGGTATTCGCCGTTGCCAATGTTCTTAGGACCATAAATCTTGCGCAAAATTTTCCTTTCGAAAACTGCTAGTGTCGTCTCATCTGATGTTGACATCGTCCAAGCTTCTGCACCGTAGAGCAGGACGGGAATGATAAGCGACTTGTAGAGCTTGATTTTGGTTCGTCGAGAGAGGACTTTACTGTTCAATTGCCTACTCAGTCCAAAGTAGCACCTGTTGGCAAGAGTTATTCTGCGCTGGATTTCGAGGCTGACATTGTTCGTGTTGTTGATGCTGGTTCCCAGGTATACGAAATTATCTACGACCTCGAAGTTATGACTGTCAACAGTGACGTGGGAGCCAAGACGCGAATGCGCCGACTGTTTGCTTGATGACAGGAGATATTTCGTCTTGTCCTCATTCACCTCCAGACCCATTCGCTTCGCCTCCTTATCCATGCGGGAAAAGGCAGAACAAACGGCGCGGTTGTTGCTTCCGATGATATCAATATCATCGGGGTACGCCAGGAGCTGTACACTCTTGTGGAAGATGGTACCCTCTCTGTTTAGCTCTGCAGCTCTTATAATTTTTTCCAGCATCAGGTTAAAGAAGTCGCACGATAGTGAGTCACCTTGTCTGAAACCTCGTTTGGTATCGAACGGCTCGGAGAGGTCCTTCCCAATCATGACGGAGCTTTTGGTGTTGCTCAACGTCAACTTACACAGCCGTATTAGTTTTGCGGGGATACCAAATTCAGACATCGCGGCATAAAGGCAACTCCTTTTCGTGCTGTCGAAAGCTGCTTTAAAATCGACAAAAAGGTGGTGTGTGTCGATCCTCTTTTCACGGGTCTTATCCAAGATTTGGCGCATGGTGAATATCTGGTCAGTTGTTGATTTTCCAGGTCTAAAGCCACACTGATAAGGTCCAATCAGTTTGTTGACGGTGGGCTTTAGTCTTTCACACAGTACGCTCGATAGATCCTTGTATGCGATATTTAGGAGGCTGATCCCACGGTAATTGGCGCAGATTGTGGGATCTCCTTTTTTATGGATTGGGCAGAGCACACTGTATGCTCTGGACATCGGTTACCAGATTACCACCTTGGTCTCTACATGAGGATGCTCCGGTCTTGAAACCTTCGTTAAGTCGCTTCATTTTTTCATAAAATTTTCGAGCGTTCCCTCTGTCTGCCAGCTTCTCAAGCTCTTCGTACTCACGCATTTCGGCCTCTTTCTTTTTTTTGTCTGCAGATGCGTCTCGCTTCCCTCTTCAGCTCTCGGTATCTATTCCATCCCGCACGTGTTGTGGTCGTTTGCAACGTTGCGAGGTAGGGAGTCTGTTTTCTCTCCGCTGCGAGACGGCACTCCTCATCATACCAGCTTGTTTTTTGTCGTTGCCGAAAACCAATTGTTTCGGCTGCAGCGGTACGCAGTGAGTTTGAGATGCCGTTCCACAGTTCCCTTATACCGAGATGCTGATGAGTGCTCTCAGAGAGCAGGAGTGCAAGTCGAGTAGAGTATTTCGTGGCTGTCTGTTGCGATTGCAGCTTTTCGACGTCGAACCTTCCTTGTGTTTGTTGACGGGCGTTCTTTGCTGCACAGAGGCGGGTGCGTATCTTCGCTGCGACCAGATAATGGTCCCATCCTTCGATTAATTACTAAAAAATATAGTTAAGAAGCTTGTGTAAAAATTTCAGACCGATCGGTTCAGACGTTTCTGAGAAATCTTGCTCACCGACTTTGAAAACACCGTTTCGAGAAAAACGAGTTTAAAGTTTTGAAAGCACTCTACATGTAGTCGGCGTGCCTTCACTAATGTGTCTATAACTTCGAAAATATACGTCGGATCGACTTGAAATTTTGTGTGTGTATACTCCGATATATAAATATTAAAAAAAAATGTTTTTTTTAATCCTAACTGTATATAACCCCTTAATTTAATAGTCAATACCAAGTAAATGGCAGTAGTGTCAGTAAACCATAAATAAATGACAGTGGCGATAAGAAGCGATAAGATAACAGTAAAATTAAAAAAAAAATTAAAAAATAATATGTAAAATCCCCCAAAATGGCATGTTGTTGTAAGTTTGTAAGTATGTTGCATGCAGCACATCTGCACATATGTGAAAATTGAAAAATGTGCCACGAGATCTGCCACGCCAAGTTATTTGCGGAAAGATTAACCAATTTGGTTAGCGTTGCGACAGTGGAGCCGGACACTTAATGGGTTAATCGCTACAAAATGACTTTGCAGTTTATTAAAATTAAATACCCAGTAGACAGACAACAACAATTACCGGCGCTCACATGCATGCATTGTGGGTAATGGCGGACACGTGCTGTCGCTTTGCATGCGCAACATTTGCTATTTTCGAGGAGAAAGTTCTTGCATTGCGAAATGCCAATGCGATGACAAAGTCGCCAGTCGCCCAGTTGACGCCGCAGCTGCAAGCGAAAAGTGCCAGTTTATGCGCAACAACAACAATAATGAAAGCATGCTGAGCTACTGATTGCTTAAGTTCATGTTTGTGTGTGTGTTTGTTGTTAATTTATACATAAATTTGTGTGGCAACAATGTCTAGCGTGCGCATACCCTTTAATGTTGCATAAACTGATGGCCAGCCAGTCAACCAGCCAGCCAAGCGCAACTACCAAGTGGCCATAAAAGTAATAAAGATGCAGCCGCAGATAAGTTGCAACAAGCTGTCAGGGAAACATTTTAAGTAGATGTTGCCAACTGCTAGTCCGGCTGGCCTTCGTGATTAGTGAATCGCTGTCATTATTGCGCTGCCTCTTTAACATACAAACACACAGGAGCATGCAAGCATGCAACATGTTGCATGTCTGTTGCAAGTGAGTCAGTTTATAAGCGTGCTTGGCATTCTCTGCGGAAATGCGCTTCACTCATTAGAAGCGCAGTAAAAAATTAAAAAAAAAGTTGTAATGACCTGCACTGCTTCTCTAGCACCGCTTTGTGCCACAGTGCAGCGCGTTGGCGGCGTGCGTCAGTAATTACCATAAATGCGCTTTAATTTAGTTTAATTGCGTAAACATTTCGACTTCATTAAAATGCCATTTTGCCTGTCCAGTTGTTGAACTAGTAGCATGCTGACGCTGTCGCTTCATTTGTTTACTTTTCGTATTTTCACCATTTTATTTATGAAGTGTTTTTGTTCCTAGAAACACACACAAAAATCTGTATTTACACGAGTCATGTTTGTAGGTTGCACCAACAGCAGTTTTAACTGCCTTACACACACACACATCTACATACATACATATGTATACAAATGTGCCGCTGACCGCACAGCAAGTTCGTTGCTTAAGTCTTTCACGCTTGACTCGCTGCTCACTCGCTCGCTCCTTTTTGCATATAAATGAAATGTTAATTTCTTTTACAAATTTATTTATTTATGATTTTGATAATTTCTGACCATTTCTGTTCTACTTCTGCTCTAGCAGTTCTTTGGTTTTTTTATTTTTTTTTATATATTTTTTTTTTGATATTTTATTTTTGTGTTTCATTTTTGTTTTTGGTTCACAGTGAGGTGTCTCATTAAAATTTTTCGCTCGGTGTCAGTTAACGCTGTCCGTTCGATGCTATCACACCGCCCATCTAAGAAATTACAAAATTATACACACGCTCACCTATTTTATTTTAGTGTGGTGATGCCATGCATTGAATATTATTGAATGTGGGTTTGGGGAATGTTAGTTTTTGTAAACATTTCTGAGATTTTAACACGATTTTTGCTGATACAAAAATAGTCAGAAATGTCAAGAGTTTGAATAAGTGTGAATTTGAAGCGATTTAAATGGAAGATGTGTGTATTAATAGAAAGTAATTTATTAGATATTCTTAGTCAAAATAATATTTTTTTATATATAAGTTATGAATAATTCTTTGGATAGATCTCGATTTATAAGAGGGAAAGCGAAATGTAGTAACTTGTGCTGGTAAGAATTATTTCTCAACCATTTTATTCAAATGATCACCCAACTGCGTTCCTTTAGTACAGTTGTAAACGTATATTTAAAGTAGAACAATATACGAGGTGCGTTCAAAAAATAATAGGAATTTTTCCAAACGTGCTATTGTTTATACCTTTTTATAAACAGAACAGGGTATATTAAATTTGTCACGATGTCTGTAACACCCAGAAGGAAGCTTCGGAGACCCTATAAAGTATATATATAAATGATCAATATGTTGAACTGAGTTGATTTAGCCATGTCTGTCTGTCTGTATATATACGAACTAGTCCTTCAGTTTTTAAGATATAGTTTTGAAATTTTGCAGATGTTATTTTCTCTTCAATAAGCTGCTCATTTGTCGGAACTGCCGATATCGGACCACTATATCATATAGCTGCCATACAAACTGAACGATCGGAATCAAGGGCTTGTATGGAAAACTTCCGCATTTTACTACATATCTTCACGAAATTTGGTGTGAGTTATTGCTCATAGAAATAATTTAATCTCCGAAAAAAAATTTCAGATCGGTTCACTATAGCATATAGCTGCCATACAAACTGAACGATCGGAATCAAGGGCTTGTATGGAAAATTTTCGCATTTGACGTGGTATCTTTGAAATTTGACATGTATTACTGCTTAAGGTAATAATATAATCTCCGAAGAAATTGCTCAGATCGGTTAACTATATAACCTTAATGTTTCTAGCAAACAACCCGGCTAAAAAGAATTAGTAAAATGTTTTCTTTTTTTTTACTTACTTTTTCTTACGTCTTTAGATTTGCTGAAGTTACTTGCTTAGTTACTAAAAGAAATGCACCTGTGAAGGTTATATTAGCTTCGATACAGCCGACGTTAACGTTTTTTCTTGTTTATTTTATATTTTGTTGACCTTTTCCGTTTTCCAAAACTAAAGAGAACCTTATAGGACCGAAGTTTTACAAGCATACAAGAAATCATTGAAAAATATAGTTTGAGAAGTGTTTTGACGATTGGACATAAGTGCCTAATATCGCATGAGGATGAAGGAGAATGGAATAGGAGAATGAAAAAACCTTTTTTTGTCAAAAACAAATATTCCCGTTATTTTTTGAACATACCTCGTATTAAAAAAATATTCTACAGCTATCAAATGGATTATTTTATTTTGGACAGTAAGTAGGAGGTGTCTAAGCCTCGAATAGCTGCCACTTGAGATGATTAATATGATAATGCTTTCCATTATTAGACAGCTCATAGCATACATTCAAGTTAGAAGCAAACATTAGACAATTATCTATTATGGAACTGGACTTGAAGTTCCGCAGTCTGACAGGCTTTAATTAAAATATCAAACATTTAATTTTAGCTCATAAACTACTCAATTTCAGCTTTTCAAACAAAATTAAGTGATGAGTTTTGGGCTACTTGTAGACCCGCTAAGGGCCTCATTCTTTCAGCTCAATTGCTTAAATGTAGATCTCTCAAGTGAGACAAAGCGACGAACCGTAATAATATGTGTAAAGAATTGACACAAAATCAAAAATTTGATTATCAGCGTATAACTAATTGAAATTTACTGCCATTCTCTACTCAGCCTAGCATTATACGATATATTGTTGTTGTTGTTATTGTTGAGAGATATACATTTTTTTTGAGCGGGTGTGAAATTTTATATGCCGCGTTGATGAAGAAATAAAAAACACATAAATATTTATAGATTGGACGCTCATAAATATGCATTTATGCTCAAGAGTGTGTGTTTGTATGTATGTTTGTAAATACATATATGTTGTGTGTACATATATAAACTATATATAAAATAGGTCTACGTTAGTCACTCCAAAAATAAACTGGTTGTTTGTTTAATGGAAATTCCGAAACCAAAAATTAAAATAATAATAAAAAGCAATGAACCAAATGATTATGTTGATTGATGTGCACTTTATCGGATTTCTAGTTATTTTGGACTCAAATTTTAAAATTGAGCGAAAAAAATATTGCTCTTCGCCTCAAGGCTTTACCACGCGCCTATACATCGCTTAGTGCATTTGATATTTCCTGAAATGCTATCACATTGATTACTATAATGCCGTCGCGTCTAAAACGTGTCTAACTTAATTTATTTTCAATTCAAACTCCGTGTCGTTGTTGTTGTTTTTTGGCTTGCAATCCCATCAGGCTTTGCCATTTCACCTTGACAGCACAATTTGCACCGCATGACTGCTGGCAACTGGTCTTCCTGCCTTCAGCGCGCGCGCACGGCAAATTAACACGGAATGCACGGAATGTCTGTGCCGCTGACCGAAAAATCAACGAACTCAGCGCCGAGCACGCCTTCCTCCACGCAGCGGCGACGAAGTGCCGCTTGAGTAAAGGGAGCCGACAGGCGCGCTGCTGCTTTTGGAATTTTCATGCACTGCCGCGCCGCTTGCCACCGCTCAGCTCGATTGGCACACATACCTGCGCGTACATAATTTTGTTATTCTTGTCTCTCTATATCTCTGTATGTGTGCCGATGTGTGTAATTTATTTGCACGGGTGGCGGCACTGCTGTGAGTGCCTTATTGCTTCCAGGTGGTTGCTGTTGATGCAGCTACTGTTGCTGCCAACTGTCGCAAACCGTTAAAAGTTGCGTTAATCTGCGAAATTGCTTATTTTGATTTACGATTTTCAGGTTTTCATGTTTGTTTATTCGTCGCGTTGCGAGCAACAGCGGAATTTCGTCGTAATTATTATGTGCTATTGTGTGTTGTTGTTGGGTGTGGTGTATTGCTGTCTTAGATTCAACTCAAATTCTGCGCGCAGCGTTGCTATATTTGCTGAATAAGCATTTAATTAATGCAAATTTCATTTGCTCTTTGTTCGCTCGTTTTAAATGCGGATTCCATGCCTAAATCATTTCATTCATGCAGCCGCTGAATTGAAATTGACTATCTGGTATGCTCAGTGTTTGCTGCGATCGCGCTCTAGAAGCCTATTGTGTGGTAGAATTTATTAGAATTGCCATAATCTCTAATTTTATAGCACTAGGCCTAATAGAACAGGTCTTACAGGTCGCTTTTGTATTTGAGGCTGCCGCAAAGCTTTCATTTATTTGCATTTCTAAAAGTTTACATAAAAGAAATGTGCCGAGACACATGAATTATTAACAGTGGAAGAAAGAAATTGAAATTTATAGCATAGACGCAAGCAGATATGTAAGTGTAACACTCAATAACTCGATATTAAAAGACACTAACTATTGGTAAAAAAGCATTTTGTGTTTGTAACAGTGTTTTCCGCTTTAATTTTAATGATAAACAAGAAAAAACGTTATCTTCGGCTGTACCGAAGCTAATATACCCTTCACAGGTGCATTTCTTTTAGTAACTATGTGTTTAAGCAAATCTAAAGGCGTAAGAAAAAATAAGTAAAAAAAAGAAAACATTTTACTAATTCTTTTTAGCCGGGTTGTTTGCTAAAAACATTAAGGTTATATAGTTAACCGATCTGAGCAATTTCTTTGGAGATTATATTATTACCTTAAGCAGTAATCCATGTCAAATTTCGTGAAGATACCATGTCAATTGCGAAAATTTTCCATACAAGCCATTGATTCCGATCATTCGGTTTGTATGGCAGCTATATGCTATAGTGAACCGATCTGAGCAATTTTTTCGGAGATTAAATTATTTCTATGAACAATAACTCACTCCAAATTTCGTGCAGATATGTAGTAAAAAGCGGAAGTTTTCCATACAAGCCATTGATTCCGATCGTTTAGTTTGTATGGCAGCTATATGCTATAGTGAACCGATCTGAACAATTTTTTCGGAGATTAAATTATTTCTATGAGCAATAACTCACACCAAATTTCGTGAAGATACCACGTCAAATGCGAAAATTTTCCATACAAGCCCTTGATTCCGATCGTTTGGTTTGTATGGCAGCTATATGCTATAGTGAACCGATCTGAACAATTTTTTCGGAGATTAAATTATTTCTATGAACAATAACTCACACCAAATTTCGTGAAGATATGTAGTAAAATGCGAAAATTTTCCATACAAGCCATTGATTCCGATCGTTTGGTTTGTATGGCAGCTCTATGCTATAGTGAACTGATCTGAACAATTTTTTCGGAGATTAAATTATTTCTATGAAGAATAACTCACACCAAATTTCGTAAAGATATGTAGTAAAATGCGGAAGTTTTCCATACAAGCCCTTGATTCCGATCGTTCGGTTTGTATGGCAGCTATATGATATAGTGGTCCGATATCGGCAGTTCCGACAAAATGAACAGCTTCTTGAAGAGAAAATAACATTTTCAAAATTTCAAAACGATATCTTAAAAACTGAAGGACTAGTTCGTATATATACAGACAGACAGACAGACAGACGGACATGGCTAAATCGACTCAGTTCAACATACTGATCATTTATATATATACTTTATAGGGCCTCCGACGCTTCCTTCTGGGTGTTACAAACTTCGTGACGAACTTAATATACCCTGTTCAGGGTATAACAAAGTATTAAATTCAGCTTACTCCAAACTAATATTTAAACAGTTTTTAATTAGTTGTAAGCTCAGTGGTTTTGGAAAATAAATTGGAATAAACACAAAACGTAGACTATCTACTCAAGCACTAAATAAGGCGTCTTCGTGTCTTTAACGTGGGTTGAGACATATAAAAATTGTTTACTAACTCAAATGAGGCGTGTAAGCGCTACTACCAATAAATTAAGTTCAGTTTGCATATATAATTGGCATTAAATACAACAAAAGCGTTGTTGTTGTGTATACATAAGCTCTGGAAAAAAAGCGTTTCTGCTACAAAAAATCACCTAAAGCCTAACTAACTAGTACAAGACAGACTGAGTGGGCGTTGAACTGCTTAACGTTGTCACTTGGCGTGTGCCTTTTGTGTGACATTTGGTAACACTGGCTGAGTGACGCATTTACAAGTGTGTTAATTAAGCAAATAAAGGAAGAGGAAAAAATTAAAAAAAAAAAATTAAATTTTTTGACTTACAATAAATGATATTTGATATTGATTTGACCCTTGAGGGCTTACGTGTCTGTGTCTCCCGGTAGCTGTTTCAGCTCAAATTACGCACGATTTATTACAGCGTTACAAGCAAATAAAAGTCAAAAAATGTCAAAATCGAAAACGAAAGATTGCCAAGCGATTAAATGCCACAGCAAACAGCGTGCTCTGGCCCTAAGAATATAATTTTTTTTTTCAAATAAAAAATATAAATTTGAGCAACTCGTTATTGATTTGGCATGGCGATACTGGCGCGCCGAACGCCCGCTGAACATAACGCGCGGACTGTTTAGCCAATGGCCAGCGGGCTGAGCTGAGCGCTCGTGCTGTAACAACACAGAGAGACCAACAACAATAAGCAGCGCTTACGCAGTGCGCCTTAAGCGTTCACATTAGCGCTGCTGACAGCTCGGCCACGACGCGCTTACAAGCCTACAAATAAATATCGATTTCAGTGACTTTTGGATTATGCTATTCAAAATGCGTCTATGTGTGTGCCTTTGGCTTCTACAACACAACACAAAAGGTTATTGACAAATCTCTGCTGCGCTGGCAGATTAATGTAACGCTTGCTATGAACTCAACACACAGCCACGCACGCCAGGTGATTAATCTTCATTAAAATAACCAAATATTGAATGCTTTTATGGCATTTTATGGCACAAAATGCGGTGGCTCATTTATGGTCTAACGATTGCAAAGCGGGAGTTAGAGACAAAATTGCGGCTTTATTTTGCTTGGCGCGCTACTGTTGGCAATTTTCATTTGGAATGAGACAGGCTTATGCTTATAGTTGAACTCAACTGGAATTTTCCATACTTTTCCACTAAAAATCGCAGCCACGGATGATGGAAGCACCAAAGACAACCTGAGATCAGCGGAAATCCATTAGAGATCAAACTATTTACATTAACTATAATGATAGGTTATGTTAGGTTGGTCTGTTAGGCCTGCAGGCCACGCATAGACCAGTTATGGTCCTTTGCGATACGAGAATGTAGTGCCTTTACGTGTTCCCAGAGTAGTAGTCATCGTTCGGATGCCTGCGCCTGTCGTGAATTTTAATAGTTTATGAGGCTTTACTGACGATATCTCCTCTAACTTATTGTACTGTGGGGCCCCTAAGTACCTAAAACGCTGTCTCGCTAACGCTGGACAAACGCACAAGAGATGCTCCACTGTTTCCTTGCTGCCCCGCTCTTGACATTTTCTGCATTCCTCCCGATCTGACAGCCCCATTTTATAGGCATCTGCCGCTACAAGGCTGTGACCGGTAAGACCATGGTTCTACAGCCCTTTCTATCGAGCTCCAGTAGGAACCTTGTATATTTTTGATCTACCGCTTTGCACATGACCTTTGCAGTTTTACACCCCGGTAGATCCTTCCAGCGAGATATGATTGTACTTGCCATGCACCTGTCTATGTCATCGTACAGAATGTGCATGGGTTTACCGATGTTGATCATGTTTCCGGGTGACAGCTGTACACCACTCTTGGCAATCCCGTCTACGATTTCGTTGCCCTTGATGCCTTTATGGCCTGGCACCCAGTAGAAGTGTAGCCTCATATTTCTGGCGACCCTCACCACTGCTGCCCTGCTGCTCAGGACACTTTTAGCCGATATTCGACACGAGGTTACTGCCTTGATTGCCGCTTGGCTGTCTACGTAGATGTTAATTTTAGAGTATTGGCCTTGTACGCTGGAGGCTATATTGATAGCTTCTCAATATCTTTGAATCCGTCCACGTGAGCGAAGAGTACCAAAGAAGATGGAACTGAAGATGGATGAGATCTAGGGTTCGGCCATATCGTACGCAAGGAAGACGATGCTCCAACGAAAAGCTTCTAAAATTCGAGACCAATGTGTTGACAACAACTGACAGGCAACTGGCGAAGGTTTGGGTTCCCGACCCTCTTCGACACATCGTTATAGCGAAAAAGAAGAGGAAGAAGATAGCTCGGTCTATCACAGCTGAATCGCGATATGGGTTCCCTGTACAATAAAGTTGTTAAACAAAAGTAATTTACAACGCTTCAGTCTAATGCATTTGTGGCCCATCGTAGTAAAATATAAATTTATGTAACTATCAGCAACACCACAGTGGGTCCACTATTATATATGTATATACCCAGTGATATTTGATGAAAAGCACATTCAAAGTCTGAACCGTCGTTGCTGCCATCGACCATCTAAAATATTGCCATTGCTTGAATTACGAAATATTAGGAAAAACAAGTAAATTAATAATCGGCGGAAAGCCATAATAGACACGGCGCACACAAGAGGCACCTGCGGCCAAAAGCGAGCGGCAAAGAAGCAGACACCCAGCGGCGCGCGCTCACCGAAAGGCATATGATGACATAACTTAAAAGACAACAACAATAAGAGAAACAATAAAAGAAGAAGAAAAAATGGCAAACAAACACCGCTGCAACAAAACAATCAGCGACGGCGCAGCGGCACCTCGGCACCTTGCCGAAATAAGAAATATTGATAATGCGGAAGTCGTTGAAAAAAATATTTGAAAGAATTCTAAATAAATTTCACACCGCGAAATTCCTTTTCGCTGAGCAGCGGTTGACAGACAAAAGTCGGAGATGAAAAGGAGAAATGCTTACAAGCGCGCTAACAAATATTCAACGAACAGCAACAAAAACAAAAACAAAACCAGAAGACAACAGCAACAAGTTGTGGCAAGAATAACTGCACAAGCATATTGAATGAAAGAAGAAGAGGCGGCAACACAGGAAGAGCAACAGCAGCCAACAGGCCTGTGGAATGACGAAAAAACTGCGAACAAAGCCGAAAAATGCGCGACGATTTTCACGAGTCCACCAAGTTGGCGTTGCGCTGACGCCGCAAAGGCGGCCACGAGTAAGTCGGACGAGCGGCAGCAAGGTGAGGCCGGAGGTGTGTGTCAGCGGTGATGTTGTGAGTTGTGAATCGCGACCGTTGTTGGCGCGTTGCAAGTTGCGTGGCATACTGCAGAAGATGTCTCGTACATTTTCACGTTTGCCATTTCCTCTCTTTTTTCGTTCGTGAGTTCCGCACAACGTTGTTGCTGTTGCTTTTGCTTTTGCTTTCAGCGTTCTTGTTATTGTCGGTGTTTGTTGTTGTTGTTGCTGCTGCTGTTGTTGGCAGGCGAACTTTCAAGTTCAAGAACCAGTTGTGTGCGTTGCCGCCGCGTCCTCAACCGCCAGCCGGTGCAGCCTTCAGTGGCCGGCTGTGGCAAGCAGCAACCGCAGCCTCTTCTACTCACACACACACACACACACGCTTACAATCTGCTGTAGTTACAGCCAGCAAACAACAAACGTTTGCCTCCTAAAACGGCTCTTGTGCTGCATACGCGCGCATTGCTTGCATGCAACTCGCAGCCTGCATATTTGTACTTTCAACATTTTGTGGCAACAGCAGTAGCTTTTGTGCAGCTTTGTTGACTGCACTTTTCCTGCCGCCTTTTTGGCGAGCTGCGTTCGATGCTCTTCTTGCTGCCGGCGCTGTTGTTGTTCAACTTTGTTTGCGTATTATTGTTGTTGTTGTTATTGCTTTGCAGTGTTTTTGCTGTAGCCTGTGGCTTTGGCTTCATTTCGCCACATTCTTTGGCACAAGTTTTCGTTGACTGTTTACTGCAACTTGCAACGTTCGGTTAGGCGTACGATTTTTCCATTTCGCTGTCTTCTTCTTCTTGTTTTCGTTGTTGTTGTTTTACCTTTACATTACTTTTCGTGCATATCGTACATACGAGTATGCGGACTCGTGTTGTTATTGTTGTAAATTTTTTGCAATTCTCTATATATTTTATTTTTGTTTGCATTGTTGCCATTGTTGTTGTCTTGCCACATATATACTACCGAATTGCGCAGCATTTACGTGCAACATTCAGCAGCCCTCTGCAACATGTTTGCGTGCGTTTGTGTGTCTCTAGTCGGCCACAGATGTGCTTTGTGCAGCTACTTAATTAGGTGGATATATATATTTATATGTACATTAATATGTATGTATGCAAGTGTTTGTGGTTTCAGTTGTGCATCATACTGAGGTTTTTGCCAATAAATGTTTTTATACTCTCGCAACAAAGTTGCTAGCAACAAAGTTGCTAAGAGAGTATTATAGTTTTGTTCACATAACGGTTGTTTGTAACACCCAAAACTAAACGAGTTAGATATAGGGTTATATATACCAAAGTGATCAGGGTGAAGAGTGGAGTTCAAATCCGAATGTCTGTCTGTCCGTCCGTCCGTCCGTCCGTCCGTCCGTCCGTCTGTGCAAGCTGTAACTTGAGTAAAAATTAAGATATCTTGATGAAACTTGGCACACTTATTTCTTGGCACCAAAGGAAGGTTGCTTTCGAAAATGAGCAAAATCGGACCACTGCCACGCCCACAAAATGGCGAAAACCGAAAACACATAAAGTGCCATAACTAAGCCATAAATAAAGCTATGGAAATAAAATTTGGTACGAAGGATCGCACTATGAGGGGGCATATGTGGATGTAATTTTTTTGGGGAAGTGGGCGTGGCCCCGCCCCCTACCAAGTTTTTTGTACATATCTCGCAAACCAATAGAGCTATATAAACCAAACTTTCTGCAGTCGTTTTTTTTAGCCATTTCCTTATACATTCCAAAAATGACAGAAATCGGATAATAACCACGCCCCCCTCCCATACAAAAGTTAGGTTGAAAATTACTAAAAGTGGGTTAACTCACTAACGAAAAACGTCAGAAACACTAAATTTCACATAAGAAATGGCAGATGAAAGCTGCACTCAGATTTTTTTACAAAATGGAAAATGGGCGTGGCGTCGCCCACTTATGGGTCAAAAACCATATCTCAGGAACTACTCGACCGATTTTAATGAAACTTGGTTTGTAATAGTTTCCTAACATCCCAATGATATGTTGTGAAAATAGGCCAAATCGCTTCACAACCACGCCTACTTCCTATATACCAGAACTTTGAAGACGATCTGAATCGTTATCTTTACAATATATAAAGGTAGCACTAGTGAAGATATCGGTGCAGAACTTTGCACAAATACTACCTTTATAGTGTGGAAGCCCCATTCTAAAAATCGCCGAAATCGGACCATAGGTTTTCAAGGCCCCATGTATCGAACATGAGGACCTCGGTGCTTCTAACCTAATATTAGGGTTTCCAACTTTCAATGGACTTTATACAATATATATGATGAATATGTGGGTCAAATTGTGTATTATATAATATAAATAAAGTTAAATAAATAAATTGCGAGAGTATAAAATGTTCGGTTACACCCGAACTTAGCCCTTCCTTACTTGTTATTTTTGTATTTCACTTTGTTGTCTTGTTTATAGGTTCTTAACGACCTTTTGAGCAGATGTTCTGTTCCAAAACATAGCCCGAAACCACGTATGGCATGTAGTCCTTGAGAATTTACAGATTCTACTAAGAGCTTGAATACTTATAAAGCTTCCTATACAATACAAGAATGGTCTATACTCAATTGGATTTAAAGCAATATTGCGCCTAATGATCTTCAACTTTTTTATTTAAAAAAAAAAATAATATTATTTATTTAATGGAGAAATAATTATTTTAAGGTCAGGTCAGGTCAGGTTGTAGGGTTGTTTCCCAAAGGACTTTAAAATATAGTCCTTTGTGAAACCTGAAGCTTAGGAGTCGACAAAGCGCCCTGAACCTACTACAAATCTGCAGAGAATTTTAACCTCTATATTCGCTATTTCGCGATCCTGTTCTAAAAAGTGAGATCCAAGAAATCTCTTTCTTGATCTCGCAAAGGCGGGACATTCTAGAAGAAAGTGATGAGACGATTCCACCTCATCCACTTCCAAGCAACTTCTACAGCTAACATCCGGTAAGATTTTTAACCTTACGGCAATGGCCAGTAAGAACGGCTACGACTAAGGAGAGGTAAGGTTTACTGAGGGCGAAAAATTCGGTAGACCTACCACGACCTTTACCTTAGGCCAGAAGGATCTTGCGACTAAGCATTTGTTGGTAACTGATCACCGCCTACCCAGCTCAGCCGAAGTCCATCTGTCCCTTAGCAGACCGCAGTAGGACAATGGTGCTCCTACATGATTCCATGCTCCTAATAGTGAGTCCGTCGTTACTGAGCTCATCAGCCTTACAATTCCCCGCGATTCCGCAGTGGCCAGGAACCCAGACTAGTCTAATTGAAAAGTATAACGATGCCACCGACAGTGAGGATAGGTATTCCTTAACGAACCCTGAGCGCATCGTCAATGAACTCAGGGCTAGTATCGACGCTCTACTATCCGAGTGGATCGCCACCTCCCTAAAGGTTTGAAGGTACATACATATGTATCATATAAACAAAAGACTTAAGAAACGAGCTTGACATACTGAAAAATTATCTTTGTATATAATAGGAGACAAATAGATAATACCAAAAAAGAAAAACAAATCAGAAATCATTGAAAGAACTATTTTTCGAATGAAAATAATATTTACTCAACATTATTTGACTCCGATTTAGTCCCTATCAGCAACATTACTTCTGACAACACTTTCAATCAGTTAACTGTTAACCAAAACCAAAGCACAGCTGTCTGAGCGAAATTCACTCATCATTTTAAATTTTTTCTTGTTTTTGTTGTTTCCATCATTAACAACTGAGATATTTTGTGAACGAAACATTTTTGACAGCAGTCGCTCTGCTCTGCGCAGCTGGAACTCATGATGGATGACAGATAAAATGATGCACCTAACAGACAAGCCTTCTGCAACAGACACACATATCTCTTCATTTATAATGTTTGTTGTTGTTTTGCTGTTCAATTTGCGTTGTTGTTGTTGTATGTTTCGTGTAGCTGTTATTTACGATGCTAATAATTATGGTGATGTCGTCAGGGGCGTGCTGTCGACAGTGTTACGGGAGACCAAAATGCCAGCGAAGCCACGCAAAAGAACTGAAAAAATCTGTTTTGTCCCTCATTTGCTGAGTGCTCCCCGCACCATATGCTGCTCTGCCTCATTGTAGACACATATAAAAACAGCTGCCTTGGTGTGCGTGCGCATAATTACGCTTTTGTATTAAGGGCATTTACTTGTTCGCTTTCTGAATTACCTTTTGTTTTTGGTTTTTGATTTTTTGTTTTTATTTTAATTTTTAATTTTTTTTTTATTTTCCATTTTGTTTCCATTATAAATACTTTGTTATCGTTAATGGTCGCTTTCGAAGTGTTTAACAAAATTTTTAATTTAAGCAAATTATCATGTCTGTCCCACCAACATACCGGACGAAGAACACTTAAGGTAGATATTACGGTACTTTGTTGAAAAAAGTATTTAATACTTTATATATACATATCTATAGGTTATATTGGTAATAAATGAAATCTGACAACTCAACAATTGATGAGGATGAAGGTAGTAGGTGAACGAGACCAAGGTCGGAGCGAAATAATTTCGAATTTTACAATAATTTATTACGCAATTTTACTACTGTCTGTATTGTGTATGTGTGTATTAGCGTCTTTTAAAGGGGTTATATGCAGTTAGGATTTTCAAAAAATCGATTTTTTTCCGTTTCCGTATATATATGTATATATGAGTATACACACACAAAATCGATCAAAAAAATCAAAAAAAAAAGTCGATCCGACGAATATTTTCGAAGTTATAGACACATTAGTGAATGCGCGCCGACTACATGTAAAGTGCTTTCAAAACTTTAAACTCGTTTTTCTCGAAACGGTGATTTCGAAGTCGGTGAGCAAGATTTCTCAGAAACGTCTGAACCGATCGGTCTGAAATTTTTACACAAGCTTCTTAACTATATTTTTTAGTAATTAATCGAAGGATTTCCCCATCCGATGAAAATTTCTTATTTTTATAAACAATTAAAGACTCGAATTTTGGTCGAAAATCGAATATTTTGCTTTGAGTAGCCGCCATTTTGTCAAAAAAAAATTGTTTGCTAATTCCTTCGATCAATCACCTTTTTTTGCGGATCTCTGCAAAATTTGCAATATCAACGTTCCCGATAATTATTTTTGGCAATAAAAAATATGTGAATATAGTTTAAGGTTGTCATAATATACCTGCCAAGTTTCAAATCAATAAACCAAATAGTTTGCTTAGAAAAAATTCTTGAAAAATGCCTTTTTTCGACCTCCTAACTGTATATAGTATAACCCCTTAAATCACCTTACAATCATAAAATTATCTTGTAGATCTTCACAAATCTCTCAGTGTAACCCAAAATTTTGAAAATTATTTCGATTTTGTCTTGCAACCTTAACCCTTTATAACTCAACTAAGTAAAAACGGAAAAACTGTATCGTTTCTAATAGATTTCGGATAGAAATGAAATACGTGTTTTATAGTTTAAACTATTTTTTTTATTTGGGTGAAAAACAAAAAAAAAGGGTATGTGACAGATATGTCACGTTATGTAACAACGTCGCTAAGCTCGTTAAATAATAATATTTGTATTTCGTGAATATTTACATGTTTTTTAAGAAGTGTGAAATTCTTTGAAGCAGTTGTTTTGCTTGTTGTAGCATAAAGCCACAACACATTTTTCACATACCGTTTGTGATACTCCAACACATCCTGGACGCTTGCAACGAATTCGTTTTTCTGCCCATACCGGCCAGTGTCCAACTTGATCTTGCCTAACTGCCATAGGAGGAACATGTTGGGCTGGGCCCTTATGCTTTTTAGATTGTATCTCCGCTTCAATTCCTCTTCGTTTCATAGGGGACTTTGTACCCAATTTGCACAACACCGTGGCAACTTCTAAACGAAAATCAGCAGATGACAACTGATTGCCCTCTAATTTTTTTTCTTTATGAGCTCTTTTGTATAAGAGCCAAGCATTAGACACTGCAAGGTCTAAAAAGTGATAAAATAGACGAACGTGCCATCGCTTGCTTATTACCTTATTACTCAATGTTACAGAAATGGTACAAACCTAAACTTCACTATATATTGTATTAGTGAACATTTTTCGTATTATCTTATAGGAATTAAACATAATAGTGAACTTACCTGGACTTTTCCACTAAATATTTTATTAAAACACTAAAAATTTTCTTATTTTTATCTTTTCGGTAATTGCAAGCACGTGCATTCACTAACTTTACCCCAGCGAAAAAGAAAGTACCGTTTTATAAGTGATACCAATACATTAAAAACCAGAGAATTTTAAAATTGAAAAATACGGAGTGTGACAGTGCTGCTATATCATACTAAAAAGGGAAAAATTAATTTTCCTATGTTTTGTACCCTCTAAAAGGGTTTGTAACATATCTGTCACATGATGCTATAAAGGGTTAAGATAATAGTAATAAATAAAATTGCATAAATGTGCCTTTTACTAATTCTAACTTCGAAACTGTGTTTGCTCGCCTCTCCGCAACAGCAGTTGTAGCTTTAGCAATAATTTAGCACATTTATGGCGCTTTTTGCCCTCTTACGGTTGCAACACCAACAAGCTCATTATCAGCCTCATCATCATCACCAATAAATGCAAATAAGCTTGAATGCTATAAGTCGAAAGCTTTTGCTGTCGTTGGCAACGCCGTTTGCTACTTCGAAAAAATAACTGTTATTTTATGATACCGCTTTTATAACGTTGTGGCATCCATATGTTGTTTTTGTTTCTGCTTGCCACTCGCCACTCGCCTATATTTAAATACCTACTGGCATAGTAGCAACAGCCACAACAACAACAACTCGCAGCCTAACATAACTGTTTACAGCGCGCGCTCTGCCCTAAAAAACGCGCCAGCCGAAAAGCGTCTACGTTGTGGAGGCGGATTTACAATTTTTGGCTTCGCGAGTTTCGCGGCCATTCAAATTAGCATTACGCCCGCACTTCAGTTGAGTAGTTGGCGAAATATTTTTATTACTTATACATTACCCAATACACTACATTTTTCAAACATTTTTATTGTTTTTGTTTACTTCATTCGACATTTATTTCTCTTGGGCTGTTGTTGTTGTTGTCTCTTTAATGCTAGTGTCTTTATCAGCAACGGCTAGCCAGCCAGCGCGCCAGTGCCCACAATTATTCTAAACCAACTTGTTGCATGATAATGATCCCTCACCCCTCGGCTCTCTCTCTCTATCTCTGCCTCTGGAAAGAATACCCAGTGCCAACTCAGCGATGCTCTCTTCCAGTCGTTGTTTTGCGCCTCCGCGTTGGCTTCACGCCTGCATTTCTGACTTTTTTTTAGTTTTTTCTTTCTTTGCCGACTCGCGCGATTTTATCGCTTCGTATGCCCGGCAGTTGTTGTATTTTGACTTTGGCTTTAACTGTGCATTTCGACTCTGACTCTGACTCTGACTACGGCTGTGCCTATGTTTGTGTGGCAGTGTGACTGTTGTGTTGCATTGCACCGTGGCTGTGGCATATCAAAACGTTTATTAATTTATTTAAATTCAAGTCCTGCGGCCATTCCACACCGTTTGGCACCGCGTTCGCTCCTCGTTCCGCCCACTTTTTATTGATTGCGCGCAAATTTATGAGGTGCAATGTGAGCGCTCGCCTCGGAGGTGGGTGTTTACTATTTTGTGGGGCATGCAACAGCAATTCTTCATTATGACAGGGCATTGCATATATTACGGGCACAATGTGCAATGTATAAATTCCGACGGAATTCAGTTTGAGGTCAAACGGTAGGTTAAGTGCACACTTGCCTGACCCAGAAGACGGAGGGCGGGGTTAGGGGGTGATTCTGCGTATTTTCAGCAGAATAATATTATTGAAATATGCTTGAAAATGCTTGAATATATTTTCTGTATATATTTTTTATTTCAAAACTCCTATTTAACCATAAAATTAAATAGTGATACTAATAATTTCTTATTCTCTTTGTTTTCAGCTGGAAAATTCTTCATTCTTAAAAGTAAGTAATGAACACTCGATTTTTGTTTTTTGCTTTCATAAAATGTAAGATAGAAATGTATGGGTTAATGTTGACACAAATGTCCAAGATCGATATAAAACGATTTAATCGATTTAATCGACCAGCGCTTGACACTAGAGCCATCTATTGGAAAACGGCGGAAGCAAAGTTGTAGACCTAATAGTTAACGGAACCGCGGTTCTCAATGCTCACCTATCGCTTCCTTAACCCACTAGAGCGAAAAAAAATAAATGCAAATACATTCCCATGTAAATTCCCATGAATTAGCTTTATACTTCTCCAATATGTTATTATATCTTTATGATTTGTGAGATCGTTATTTGCGGTTGTTTTTGTTGTTATTACAACATCTGCAGCTTCCTGTGCGACTAAAGCGAACGCTGGCGATGGCCTGCTTTCAAGCAACAGCTAATAATATTAATTGCTAACAGTAATAATTTGCCAATAATATAACAACAACAACAGTATTACAGAAAAGTATTACAATAAAAAAACAACAACAACAAAGCATTAAACAGAACAACAACATAAACAATAAGTGCGCAGAAGCAAAGGCAGTTTGAAGAAAACGAAGCACGCGAATCAACTGATTTAGGGTTGTACTCATGTAAAGGCGAGTGTGTTAGAAGGTTGCGAAATGTGTTCCACAACAGCTACCACCATTACAAGCACCTTTAAGTATTTTGTGTACAAATTATTATGGAAACAAAAATGAGGTGAGAGTCTGAACTCATCTCCAAAGTGATTTGCTTTCGGAGTTAATGAGGAGACACCGAAAGGCTTTTACACCAAAATTAAGAGCATTTTTGTTTGAGTGTGTGGTGGAACAGGTGTGTTGGCCAAATTGTGGTAATAAATGTTGATTGCAAATTATTCATTAGGCGGTTGAGGAAGAAGCTTTGCACAATGGCTAGTGTTGTTGTTGTCAGACCCTTACGAAAAACCGATGGGTGATAAATTTGGTGAAGTTCGGTAGCCAAAATCGAAGTTAATTGACAAACACCAATAAAGAAATACGAGCACACATGTAATCAAAAAGGAGCACTCAAGGCTACCTTAACAACGGAGGCGTGGCATAAAAGTAATTGGCAAAGCTTCTGGTGTTAAGCAAAAAGCGAGCTTTGTGGCAGCTCATTTTGTAAGTGTAGCACGTTTGCGCTTTTAATTAAAACTCAGCAGCAAATTCGGTTTGGTAGTTAAGTAAGGGAATAGAAGAAGAGGTGAAGAGGTTTGAAGCGGCATGAGGTCGCACAAATTATTGGCCAAAAGATGAAACAAATATAAAAAATTCAAAAGTGATGATACTTCACTGAGAAATATCAATATGCGAATAGATATGGATTTGCACAGGTCAGCAACGCGCTGACTTTGAGTTTTTTATGCATTGAACTTTGCTTCCGCCGTTTTCCAATAAATGTCTCTAGGGTCAAGCACTGGTCGATTAAATCGATTAAATCGTTTTATATCGATCTTGGACATTTGTGTAAACATTGACATAACAAAATATTTGTAGAGATCTGTTTGCATCCCAAACTTATTCTCAACTAAAAATGACACTTTTTTATCACAAGAAAAGTGCGGCTGAGGCTCATCGACATTTGTAACATCGACATTTGTAATCGTTTTTATACAAAAAAAACGGCGGAAGCAAAGTTGTAGACCTAATAGCATTACGTAATTCAGATTTCTCCATATTTAGGTCAAAAAGTTCTTTAAAGTAATTTTTTCTGTAGACGAATGTGTAACTTTTTATTTAAAAAAAACGAAAATTCCCGTTATTTTTTGAACACATGATAAATATACTATTTCCACACCTCTGCATGTGAAAGAGTTCCGGCAGGAGTTTTTTTTTCTACTTTGAGCCAAAATTTCAATTAAACTAAAGTAGAAACAGACACATATATGTATTCTCCAACAAGTTTTCAGCACTTCCAGCACACAGTGCTCCTGACTGCGGTGTAATTCACGTAAAACTGGTAGCCGCCTCATTTCGTGCTTGCGCGCACAACAACTCACGCACACACACACACGCGCTCACGCTTAATTTCTTTATGAATTTCGAATGCCACAAATCATATGCACAGCATGATATGCTGATTGCAAGCAGACAAACATGGGCAATAAATGCTGGCCGCAAATGAGCATAAGGAGAATGCACAAACAACACAAGCCACCAGTTGATATGTGTCGCACATACAACCAAGGAAATATGTATGTCTGCATGTGAGTTGCTAACAAATTTCTTTAAATAGTAGCCGTTTGCCGTTGGCTATGTAATTAAGGAGCATATGCTTAATTTCAACTTATAAATTATAAAGAACAACAACAACAACAAACAAGTAGAAACCGCAAGCCGACAAGCAAGCAGTTTCAAATTTGGTGGCAACATAAATTATGCGCCGCTAATCAAAGAGTCGACTCATTAAAATTACATATTTACAAAGCATCAACGATAATAATGATTGCCGCTAAATACCAAAAATGGGAAAAAATGTAAAAAAAATATGATTAATTCGTATTAGAACGTTTGAGCAGAGAGCTGCAGCTGTAGGAAGCTTACAAATCATGGGGCGTAACTAAAATTTCAACGCGGCTAAAGGAAAAAGCAAAACACGATCATTTTTATACTCTCGCAACAACAAAGTTGCTAGAGAGTATTATAGTTTTGTTCACATAACGGTTGTTTGTAACACCCAAAACTAAACGAGTTAGATATAGGGTTATATATACCAAAGTGATCAGGGTGACGAGTAGATTTGAAATCCGGATGTCTGTCCGTCCGTCCGTCTGTCCGTCTGTCCGTCTGTCCGTCTGTGCAAGCTGTAACTTGAGTAAAAATTAAGATATCTTGACGAAACTTGGCACAAATATTCCTTGGCACCATAAGAAGATCAAGTTCGAAAATGGGCAGAATCGGACCATTGCCACGCCCACAAAATGGCGAAAACCAAAAACACATAAAAAGTCATAACTAAGCCATAAATGAAGTTATAAAAGTAAAATTTGGAATAAAGGATCACACTAGGAGGGGGCATATTTGGATGTAATTTTTATGGGGAAGTGGGCGTGGCCCCGCCCACAAATTGGTTATTTGTATTTAACTCGCAAACCAATAAAGTTATATAAACCAAACTTTCTGCAGTCGGTTCTCTTATGTATCCCACCACACACCATGAAAATAGTTGAAATCGGATAATAACCACGCCCACCTCCCATACAAAGGTTAGGTTGAAAATTACTAAAAGTGGGTTAACTAACTAACGAAAAACGGCAGAAACACTAAATTTTGCAGAAGAAATAGCAGAAGGGAGCTGTACTCAGATTTTTTTACAAAATGGAAAATGGGCGTGGCATCGTCCACTTATGGGTCAAAAACCATATCTCAGGAACTACTCGACCGATTTGAATGAAACTTGGTTTGTAATAGTTTCTTGACACCCTGATAACACGCACAAAAAATGGGCGAAATCGGTTTACAACCACGACTACTTTCCTTATAACTCAATTTTGAAATACATCTTATTCCTTCACTTTATAATGCAAACATAAGGAACCAATGAAGATAGCGGAATGAAACTTTACACAAATAGTGCATATCATCTCTGGCTTCACTTGCGAAAAAATTGTCGAAAACGGATCATAACTTTTCAATGCCCCAGATATCGAACATGTTGAACTCAGCGCCTAAGGTTAAATTTTAACCGAAAATATAGGTAAATCTCTCAGATATCTCAATTTAATTCAGAGGAAATTGTTTTCTTCTAATAGTGTGTCTCTTTTCCAAAAATTATTAAAATCGGATCATAACATCTCCATATACCTCATTGTAGGTTTTTCAAAAGTATCTTCTCCTAGCTCCCATATACCTAATTATAGGTTTTTCAAAAATACGGTGAGCTTTATTCCGCATATACATATGTATTGGTTAATATGTGAGCTATCTTAGCAAAATTAAGTGAGCGTATCGTCTTGGATATAGTGTACCTTGCTGATGAAAATGAACGAAATCGGTTCAGGAATTACCTCAGCCCTCATATCTATATATGACGATTTTCGTTATTCTATTAAACTTTATGCCGAATTTATGGGTTAATTTGTATGTTATCTTAAAAAATATTTCTTCAATAAATTGCGAGAGTATAAAATGTTCGGTTGCACCCGAACTTAGCCTTTCCTTACTTGTTTTGATTTATTTTTTTTTGGTACACTCAGAAAAAATATAGATTTTTATTCCCTGAACAGGGTATATTAAGTCTGTAACACCCAGAAAGAAGCGCCGGAGGCCCTATAAAGTATATATATAAATGATCAGTATGTTGAACTGAGTCGATTTAGCCATGTCCGTCTGTCTGTCTGTCTGTCTGTATATATACGAACTAGTCCTTCAGTTTTTAAGTTATCGTTTTGAAATTTTGCAGATGTTATTTTCTCTTCAAGAAGCTGCTCATTTGTCGGAACTGCCGATATCGGACCACTATATCATATAGCTGCCATACAAACTGAACGATCGGAATCAAGGGCTTGTATGGAAAACTTCCGCATTTTACTACATATATTCACGAAATTTGGTGTGAGTTATTGCTCATAGAAATAATTTAATCTCCGAAAAAATTGTTCAGATCGGTTCACTATAGCATATAGCTGCCATACAAACTGAACGATCGGAATCAAGGGCTTGTATGGAAAACTTCCGCATTTTACTACATATCTTCACGAAATTTGGTGTGAGTTATTGTTCATAGAAATAATTTAATCTCCGAAAAAATTGTTCAGATCGGTTCACTATAGCATATAGCTGCCATACAAACTGAACGATCGGAATCAATGGCTTGTATGGAAAACTTCCGCATTTTACTACACATCTTCACGAAATTTGGTGCGAGTTATTGTTCATAGAAATAATTTAATCTCCGAAAAAAGTGTTTAGATCGATTCACTATAGCATTTTCGCATTTTACGTGGTATCTTCACCAAATTTGACATGGATTACTGCTTAAGGTAATAATATAATCTCCGAAGAAATTGTTCAGATCGGTTAACTATATAACCTTAATGTTTCTAGCAAACAACTCGGCTAAAAAGAATTAGTAAAATGTTTTCTTTTTTTTACTTACTTTTTCTTACGTCTTTAGATTTGCTTAAACACATAGTTACTAAAAGAAATGCACCTGTGAAGGGTATATTAGCTTCGGTACAGCCGAAGTTAACGTTTTTTTCTTGTTTTTTTATAAAAATAAATCATAAAATTTTTTTTTTTAATATTTTTAGATCGATAGGGCTTCAATGCACATATAATGTACTAATTTAAATGCTGATCTGAAGCAATTTTTTGGCAATTTTTCTTTATTTCTCACTTAAGAAGCATTATCAATTAGATATTAGATTAATCATAGATTTTCATATTCCATAGCGTGCCTCAAAGCATGAACTTATGGAATTATGGATCCTAAACAAGAATCACTCCTCATTCCGCTCTGTGTATTCCACTAATACAGTTTCCTCTTGCTGCTTCGAAACTTGCAATGCTATCGCGCCCATCGCTTCTAATAACCCATCCACTTGTTCCCCCTCGCAGACCCTTCACTGCCGGCTTTTACATCGTTCTTAGTTCTTATTTTTCCTTTCGTGTTTCTCCCCTCCACTTTGGCCCTGCCAATTAGTGCGACCCTTTGAGTCAGGTGCTTATTATAATAATTTGAAATTCACCGTGGCTGCGCATGCGCGGACGCCGAGCGCTTTCAAAGCGCGCCACAGTGGCACACACGCACACTGCGCGAAGAAAAACGAAAAGAAATAATATTCCGTTTGTACACTTAATGGCTGTGTGGCATTTAACTAACATTTCGCTTGCTTATTCTAAATTATTGTTGTTGTTGTTGGTGTAAGTTGTGTTTGCAGCACGGCAGGTATCATTTGGGGATTAAATTATGAGGCGTAAAAAGGTATTTGCTATTAATTGTCTACAACTACGTGTTTATGTCTACACAAGTGGCAGACTCAAAGCGGAGTACAATAATATAGCAAGTAGCAACAACAACAAAAGTATCACGTATGCTTGCGAGTGTGTTTGGCTATGAATGAATAAATATTTATTAGTGAACGTGGCTAATGCCATGTGTTAGTACAACATGTGTAAGCAGGCATTAGTATGAGCTGTGTGCAGACATGACGATGTAATAAATCCCGCGTGCTAGTATGGGGAGCCGCGTCTGGAGCATTGCTTAGTATAAGCCGCTGTTGCGAACACTTGGCGCGCATGCGTGCAATGCAGCGCTTCCCGTGGCTATCAACTTATGCCGCCCGCTAGCCGACATGTCCACAGCGCAACTAACTAACTGTCTGTCGGGAAGATCCCACCATAATTCATTGTCTGCTGTTTATATTTATTTATTTATTTGTTTTTCTCGACGTTTCAATATTTATGGTGGGAATTGGAAAATCTACGAAAATTGCATACTAAAATTTTGTTGCATTTACACTTTGCAGTCGACAGGGTGTTCAATTTCAGAACAAGTGTCCTAAGGCTGGGTGTACAAACAAATGAAGCTTGCAACAACAATTTCTGAAGTGCGATTTTATGTTTTCACGTTAAATTACAACGAAGATATTTAGTTTTCACACGCTTAATTTTTGTGCGGGATTTTTTTCGGTTCCCCACTGTGTACCCAGCCTTAGCTTTTCTTTCGTTGGGCCTTAGTTTGTCGCTTATTTAGTTATTTTTATTCACTGTGTCTTCATTGCTTAAACATCCATCACTCATAACAGTCTCATAATTGAATATTATCCATTTTTATGCGCAAATTCAGCACGTGCAATGCATTGAAATGCACTTCATTAGAATTTATTGACATTCCTTCGTTACTTAACTAGTTTATTTACCTCAGAAAACAGAAATTCCTATCAACAGTAGCTATTATAGAAATCGAATCGTTTAACCCTTGTTAACCAAACAATTTTTATGTAAGATGAAATATAAAGAGACCGTTTTCTGGGAGAGAGATATTCTAATGCTGTCACGAAGAAAGGAACTTCAAAGTCTCATTCGCTTCGACAAGACCTCTTTCAGTGACCTTCTAAATACGGTATTTTTAATCTCAGATCTTCGCATGATGATATAATTCACCTTCAGAGTGGTGATTGAGTAAAAAGTCATTAAGAGAATCTAGTTAGAGCCAGTAGATCCCTAAACCATCTTATTGTTGGAAATATGAGTTACATTAACCGAATGGCGATGAATTATATCATCATGTGAAGATCTAAAATACCGTATTTCGAAGGTCATTGATATGGGTCGGGTCGAAATTTAATAAATTGAGGTATAATTGTTTAAATCTTTAACATATTTTCTCTCCGAAATTATCCGAGACCATTCATGCCCATCAATTAGATCTCATATCTCATAATTTCAGCAACATATTTTTAAAGACTATAATAGTATGCTAAATATCCTTCGTAATCCAAAATTGAACCTGAATACTCATACTCAACTAATTCAAACTAATATACAATACAACTAATTCTTCAACACCAACAACAATTTGCAACTCAACATGCCACAAAGCACAAATGCCTACTGCATTCTAACTGTCCATCAAGCGAGCTGTCTGATCCATCAGCCGCAATGCAATGTGCCATTAACCTAAATTTCTTACAAGCAGCAATCAGCGCTATTTTCTGCCTCATCATGCTTCTTCATGCAACAACAACAACTACAACTTTTTCAATTTACTAGCATAGAAATTTTTTGTTTCGTTATTTAAACGCTGAATGCGGCCGCAGCAACGCTCGACGCTGTGACAGCTCGCTGCTCATTCCACTGTTTGTTTATTAGCCCACTTCCTGTGCCGCTCTGCACCACCGGCTTTTCTATTATTAGCTGCGTAATTATGCACAACTTAAGCGACGACGGCGGCGTCTCAACGCAACGGAACGAGCTTCAAGTCAAACTTGCCGGCCACTGTCTCCTGCCGCGAAGCATGCAAAGCGCCAGTTGCCTGGTTGCTCGATGAGTTGGCCATTTGTGTCGAACATCTATGAGAACTGGAGCTTTTGCGTTAGAAAAGTGCATGTGTACAACAACAACCGAAGCAAAAAAAAACATGTGAAAATACTTGTAAATTGAATTAAACAGGTTTGATAACAAATTTCGTACTTATGTAATCACGATTGATGTGCAATGGATCAGCCGTTTAGTCTAGACACAGACGAGTTGAAAAAGTTAATTGGCGGAAATGAGTGGACCAAATTGAATTCTAAACTGTGCAATCTGCCTGTGCGTTTAGCGCTCATTTGCGCAGCTCAAACATGTATTTGTCTCGTAAAATCTGCTTGTTCAGCGTTTAAATCACTTTGGCTCTCTGCCTTGATTAAATGTAAAATGATCATGCTAAATGCAGTTAAGCGCTTCTGCTTCTAATCGTGATGGGTTTTTGAAATACATGAACATTTTTATTACATCGAGTAGTGTTTCTCCAACTATTTGGGGTCTGCAGGGGGAGCTCTCCATTTATTACGCGAAGTTAACCTTGCGGAAAGGCTCATTGTCGAAAAACTCGCTAATATTAGACGAAAATTTTGAGATTGCCTTGGTCTCTTTAAGACTTTTAAGTATTATATCAGGTCTCTGAGGCACAATTTTGATCACAAAAATATTGTTTTTGGCTCACTGAAACATTTTGATGAGTTTATGATCGTCTTAAAAAGTGGAATTTGTTCCTATAAGCTCTTCATTACACTTATTTATGTATCAATAGTATATATATGGATATATAAACCAAAGTCTGGCTCAAAACTTTCTGTTCAGTCTTAAAAAATAAAAAAAATGAAAATAAACATTCACCGAAAAGCCATAAATCTCACCGAAATCCTGACCAGCACACCAAAAAGCCCAAAATGCAACAAGCATGCAGCAAGTTGGCGAAAATAAGTCAAGCAACCCACTAACCAAAACGCGCCAACGAAGCAAATACGCAGCCAAATTGACGCAAAATAAGAAAAAATACAAAGAAGGAAGAAAGAATGCTGTCAAACTAACGCCATTCAAAAATGCATACAACTGACAGAAGCAAAAACGCCAAAAAACAACAACTGCAAATTTATAAGAATAACAAAATAAAAATAAAAGCAAAAAGCAGAAAAATTCATGAGAGGTGTGAAGTTATGCGCAGAAACTGCCCACGTTTGTGTTATTCATGCATTTCGTTGTTGTAGCTGTTGCTGCAGCGTTTAAACAGGCCGAGACAGGCAGGCGGCAGTCAAGCTGTCAAAGTTGTTGCTTGTGTTTATACATATGTGTGAATGTGTGTGATGCCGTTATGTTAAGAACTACTCTCTCTGATATACGTTTGTATGCATGTCGTTGTTGTTTGCAAATTATGTTTTTATTGTTGTTTAGAAAGTGCGCATTTTTCGTGTATATTTGTAATTTTATTTGATTTTATATATACATATTAAACTAGCCGACCGCTCCGGCTTCGCACGGCTTTAAACAAACATTTCAAAAGTTATAAGTTTTTACACACGCTTTCATACATATGTATGTACTTCCCGTTTCTTGCATGGGTTCATTTAAAAAAGTAAAATGAAGAAAATTCGAGCATGAGATTATATTTTATTTGTAATGAGCTAAATCTTGATTACGACCTCTAGTCTTTGGTGTCCGATGAAGATAGCGGAATAAAACTTTATACCAATATCGATAACGATTACAGGAAACGGAAGCCTCATAACGGAAGCGGATATGATACAAACCGAAGTCTTCTATAAACAGGAAACATTTATGTTAAGCCCTGAAGCTGACGCTGCTTCCTTTCACTAAGCACTTTCTGGAGAAATTCGCTCTATATCGAACATCCGTTTCCGGTAAATATTTCCGGTTGCTTCATTTCCGGTTCCGGCACATCATTCCCATATCTGGTTCCATCGGTTATCCCATATCTTGTTTCAGTTGACTCATTCCGTTTCCGGATGCCCCACTTCCAGTTTCAGTAACCAATATACGCCACCACATTTTCGGTTCCGGCAATATCGTTATTCATATTCGTTTCCGGATGCCCCATTTCCGGTTCCGGTAACATCATATCCGGTTACCCCATGAGCCCGCCCAGATCACGTGATGTCATATCAAGGTCACGTGATATTTTTGTTTACAGGTCAATGACCCCACACATATCACGTGATGTCACATCAAGGTCACGTGATATTTTTGTTTACATTTTTGAGTTAGGTCAATGACCCCACCCTGATCACGTTGTGGCATTTCAAGCTCACGTGATATTTTTGTTTACAGGTCAATGACCCCGCCCAGATCACGTGATATATTACTAAGATCACGTGATATTTTTGTTTACAGGTCAATGACCCCACCCTGATCACGTGATGTCACATCAAGGTCACGTGATATTTTTGTTTACATTTTTGAGTTAGGTCAATGACCCCACCCTGATCACGTGATGGCATTTCAAGATCACGTGATATTTTTGTTTACAGGTCAATGACCCCACCCTGATCACGTGATGTCACATCAAGGTCACGTGATATTTTTGTTAACATTTTTGAGTTAGGTCAATGACCCCACCCTGATCACGTTGTGGCATTTCAAGCTCACGTGATATTTTTGTTTACAGGTCAATGACCCCGCCCAGATCACGTGATATATTACTAAGATCACGTGATATTTTTGTTTACAGGTCAATGACCCCACCCTGATCACGTGATGTCACATCAAGGTCACGTGATATTTTTGTTTACATTTTTGAGTGAGGTCAATGACCCCACACTGATCACGTGATGTCAATTCAAGGTCACGTGATATTTTTGTTTACAGGTCAATGACCCGCCCAGATCACGTCATGTATTTCTAAGATCACGTGATATTTTTGTTTACATTTTTGAGTGAGGTCAATGACCCCACACTGATCACGTGATGTCAATTCAAGGTCACGTGATATTTCTGTTTACAGGTCAATGACCCGCCCAGATCATGTGATGTATTTCTAAGATCACGTGATATTTTTGTTTTCATTTTTGAGTGAGGTCAATGACCCCACACTGATCACGTGATGTCACATCAAGGTCACGTGATATTTTTGTTTACAGGTCAATGACCCACCCTAATCACACGATGTCACATCAAGGTCACGTGATATTTTTGTTTACAGGTCAATGACCCGCCCAGATCACGTGATGTATTTCTAAGATCACGTGATATTTTTGTTTACATTTTTCAGTGAGGTCAATGACCCCACCCTGATCACGTGATGTCAATTCAAGGTCACGTGATATTTTTGTTTACATTTTTGAGTGTGGTCTTTGGTGTCCGATGTCTTTCTCTCGGTTTATGAAGTGAGCTTATATATTTCTAATATTTTGACGATTTTCAGTTTCAGTTTCAGATTAAGATTCTCCGGAGTCCTTTTGTTACCCTCACCAGAGAACTATTTCCAGAAAGTTTAGATTATAGTAATAAATATAGCCTATGTTACTCGAGGTGAATGCAGTTTTCGAATGGTGAAAGAATTTTTGAAATCGGCACAGTAGTTTTTGAGCTTATCATTACAAACATACATACAAATCTTTCCTCTTTATAATAGTAGTGTACATAACTGTTTATTGTGCTCTCTTTATACTCATTCACCATTGTTGTGTTTGACTGCTGCGTTTAAGCGACAAGCGTTGCTACGCCCCCACACATAACGTGCAACATGCCACATGCAACACAATGTAATCAGCAAGCAATTGTGCGTTCAACGCTGCAATTGCATACAACAATACTTATGTATGTTGTCTCTATATGTATTTTCATTCATGCCACAAGAGTAGGTGGGTAACAAAGATCATCAAGAAAACTGTTGAGCGTCATGTCGCAACAATAAGCAAATTCTTGAGATTGACTGGTATGCAAATTAATTTTTCTGTTTAATTAATTTTTTTATTTTCCATTTTAATTTAACCTTATTTATTATTTTAAATAAGCTGAGCACATTTGCTTTTTCACATTCACTTTTATCCGAAAGTGTCGCTTCCAAGTAGCTGCCACATGCCACTGCTCTATTTCTATACAAGCTAATGTCCAAATGCATGCTAAGCGTCAACATTCACTTGCCATTAGAGCAACGACGGCTTGTTTTGTTCATCAACGCGGCATGTGTGGCATGTTAACTTATAGCAGTTGCTCGCTTAACAACAACAACAGACAAAATAAAACAACAACTCTAATTTCATGTCATCATGACAACTGTCGCATGTCCAATGTTGTTGTTGTAATTGTTCACGGCCTCGAGTGTTATGGTCTGCAGTCGTGCAGTTAAATGTTGTCGCCATGTATGTGTGCTTGTGTGTGTGTTTGTTGCTTTGCTGATTTTTTTTATTTCTGAGCACACTTGATTAGCCGCTGGCGAGTCAAACTGTTTATGTCGTGCTGTGATGTGTTATATTTTTCCAATTACTTGCTGTTATTGTTGTTGTTGTTTAATGCAAATATGCTACGGCACGTTACACACGAGCTATGCAAATAATGCGCAGAGCCGTGCAAAAATGTTTAAGTTTACTAAAAGTAATTAAGGCTGTAAGCGCTGCCAGACACGAGTGCGGGAGATTTATGAATGTAAGCGTAAATTGGAGTGAAGTAAGCAAAACGAAGAAATTTAAAATAATTGTTTAGAGTAATTAGATTTTGTGTACTAAATGTTTGGCTAAATATTCAGCACGCAAGTGAGGGGATAGTTAAATTTATATGTTTTATATGTACATATATTTAATGTTGAAAAATAATATTTTATTAATATTTATTTTTTTATTTTTTATGTAATCAAAATTTACATAAAAAATTATAATTAAATACCTTTTGGATTTCATAATTATTTTAATTTTTTTATAATTTTTATTTTATTTAATTTTAAATATTTTTACGCTCTCATATTTTCCAATTAAATGTCTTAAAAATGAAATGAAACATAACAAATATCAATACGAATATAAAAATGCGAATAAAAACGCCATTTTGTCCACTATAAACGCACTAATTGCTTAGCAAATCAAAAGACTTAAGCAACAAACTCGATTCGCCTGACTGACGGGCCCATAAAACCAACGCCTTTGCACACAATTTTAATTAAGAAAATAAATTTAAAAAATTGGAAAAGTGGCCGAAACATACATTTTATATATACATTTGGTGGATACACATGTTTCTTATTTAGTGGCAATTGCCGTCTAATGGCTAGCTTCGGTCATTAAATTGTAATTCGAGACTCGAATGCAATGGCTATTATGCACCAATTTAATGTATTTATTTTGCATTCGAATTGCAATGAGTGAAACATGTTTACGCATTTTTAAGTAAAGAGAAACAAATATAAATACATATACCTCAGTCAAATAATTATATGTGCATGAACTTTTTGCAAAAAAATTAAAGATTACAAAATTGCAAAATATTTCTGAGTATACAAAATAATACGAGCTGCAGAACTAAATAGAGAGGGTACAATCTTCTACAAGAGTGTACAGCTCCTGGCGTATGCCGATGATATTGATATCATCGGAAGCAACACCCGCGCCGTTAGTTCTGCGTTTTCCAGACTAGATAAAGAAGCGAAGCGTATGGGTCTGGTGGTGAATGAGGACAAGACGAAATATCTCCTGTCATCAAACAAACAGTCAGCGCACTCGCGTCTTGGCTCCCACGTCACTGTTGACAGTCATAACTTTGAAGTTGTAGATAATTTCGTTTATCTGGGAACCAGCATTAACAACACCAACAATGTCAGCCTTGAAATCCAACGCAGAATCACTCTTGCCAACAGGTGCTACTTTGGACTGAGTAGGCAATTGAAAAGTAAAGTCCTCTCTCGACGAACCAAAATCAAACTCTATAAGTCGCTCATTATTCCCGTCCTGATGTATGGCGCTGAAGCGTGGACGATGACAACATCCGATGAGACGACTCTTGGGGTTTTCGAGAGAAAGGTTTTGCGCAAGATTTATGGTCCTCTAAACATTGGCAACGGCGAATACCGCAGACGATGGAACGATGAGCTGTACGATTTATACGACGACATTGACATAGTTCAGCGAATAAAAAGACAGCGGCTACGCTGGCTAGGTCATGTTGTACGGATGGAAGAAAACACTCCAGCTCTGAAAGTATTCGATGCAGTACCCGCTGGAGGAAGCCGCGGAAGAGGACGACCTCCACTCCGGTGGAAAGACCAAGTGCAAAGTGACCTGGCTTCACTTGGTTTTTCCAGTTGGCGCCAAAAAGCAAAAAGGAGAAACGAGTGGTGCGATTTGATGGATTCGGCTATAATCGCTTAAAGCGGTTCCTACGCCAAATATATGTATATATATATATACAGGTTTGTTATTATTAATGTACACGATATATATATATATATATCAAGGTACCGCTTCCAAAACATCGCTTGTAGTAGGACCGTTGTTCCTGGTGCGAATCTCTCCAATATTTCTTGCAATGACCTGGGCCGACAAAATTTATATTTTTTTCGTCACTAAAGACTGTATTCTATCACTCATCGGCACAGAATTGGTATTTATTTGCAAACCTCAAATTTGCTTTATTGTGTCTTCCTTTAGCGTTGGTTTAGGTGCCATGGAGGTGTGTTTCAGAAACTGATTTTTATGTATAATTGGAAAAAATATATTTATATTCTGTCTTAACTAGGTCCATATTTTATCGCTGCTTATCAAGTCCGCAACTACTAGCCGTCGAATCATCCTTTCGCAACGCTCATCAATGTTATTTTTCGTCCGCTGCGTCGCACTATACCATAATTAGTGAGGTTTTTAAGAAATTTTCAGATACAGTTCCGATGTCGCTTTGATCTAGAGCCATTTTGGAACCGCTTTCATACATTCCTATGATTATTACCTGTTCCTCGGCTGATAAACTAGTACCACAAGGCATTTTAGGCTTAAAGTTAAATAAATGCAATCAAATTTTTAATAATTCATTAAGTTAATGCACCTACAATAATTTTTAAAACAAATTTTAGCCACTATCAGTAAGAAAGATCCGCTAAACTGATTTTGCACATATAAATATTTACTATGCAATACCCAATTCACAAGCACATTCTTAATGTAACTGTACAACGAACGAGAAAAGTGTGAAACAATTTTCGTTGCATAGTAACGGTAACGTATCAACATTTTATTCCACATTTACTGAAATCCAAAAAATAACAGTGAACAAGAAATATAAACAAAAGCAGAAATGCACATATAATTATTTTACTGTGGTAGAGATTGTAAATTGACTTGGAAACAAAAATAACAACAAAAACAAATATGTTTATGAATTATGGCAAATATTTGCGAAAATGCGCATTTTCCCCACCCTTTGCACATTATTAAGCTGCAATAAATCTTTGTGAAATATGGCAAAACTAACGACAAACGGGCTGTTGCTGGCAAGCCTAATATGCAAGCATAAACCTGCCACACACACACAAAGCATAAACTGAGGTAATGATGCAACAACGAGTGTAAACAAAAGTTGTAACAACAACAATGTGCATGTGTCTTTTTGTTGTTATTTTCATCTAATGGGCAACACTCCAGGCAACGTCAATAATTCAAAAGCTGATGACAGGCCACCAACAGCAACAACAACGGCAAGTGCGAATGCGCATGCGCAGGCGCTCAACTGACTGACAGACGACAAAACAAACAGCAACGCTGCGCTAAGGTGGCAAGTTGGCCAAGCGCTGACAAGCAGACAATAACAATTAGCGGCGCACTTAATTGCAATTAAAATGACAAATCAAATAACTTCAAATCAAAGCAAGGCAGCCAGCTAATGCAACAAAAAACAAATAAAAAAAAAAAAATAATAATAATAAAATACAGCAATGTACATATAATAAATGAAAAGAGCGAGAATACAGATGAAAGAGAGAAAAAAATATGTGAAGACAATAAAAATTGCAAAATATCGATTATTTCACGCTTCGAGTGACGGCAGGAAACAGCTGACATTAGGCACGCAAAGCGCTGCATTGATTGCCTTGATTTTATAGAGACACACACATACACTGCCACTCATTATAATTCTTCCTCAACTCATCCATATTTGAGCCACTTTAGCATATTTCAACGCTGCCAGCTTCACTGCTAACGGCAAATGAGGTGAAATATCAAATGCGCTGCAGCAGAAATGTGAAATTAGTAAGTTAGTCAGCCAAGTGTTGTAACCAATGTAACGGCGCTTGTTGCATGCCACACAGCCGCTAGAGCTTGCCACTTAGCTTGCCATTTAGCTGCTCAGTCTTATTCAGCGTTTTTCTGCAAATTGCTGGCTAATTAAAGTTTATTGGCTTTCTTTCGTACTGCTCATTGCAGCTTCGCTTTCGTTGTTGTTGTTATTACCTGCCACTTAAGTTGTCATTTCTTTTTCTCTACTCCGCCTTATATGTATTAGAATTTAGTGGCAAATAAAAAAGCAAATGTGTGGAATGTGCTGTGATGGCATTTTGATGATTAGTATTTATTTGTTGTTGTTGTTATTTTTAAGTTGTTTTAAGTTGACCAATCAAATGCGACGGTTGTGTGTGTGTGTGATTCTCATTATAAAAGCAGATGCCACTGTAGCGGTTTTTAGATGGATAATTTATGGTTGATGTTAAGTTTTTCGCTATAAACAAATAGGTAGAATTCTGATGGGAACATAAATAAACTTTTTTATTACCAAAATTTTAAATTAATATAAAAAAATTCATCTAACAAAATCAGACAAATGCATTGCTCAAGGCAGTAGTCTGCTTTAGAAGCCCAAAAAAAGCGTTTGTTTAGCATTTTTTTTTTTGAAAGGGAAGGAAATGATTGCGGTAAACGGAGTTTTAAGACGATAGTGTACTATATTTAAGGCTTAAAAAACAATATTTATTATTAAAAAATATTGAAATTTTTTCAAAGTTGTAAGTATTTTTCTGGAGCGTCTGGAGTCTGCACTTGTAAATCGGTGCCGGTGATGGAGGTCGTGCGATACATCTGAAACATTCGAACCAATTTTTTTTAAATTTTTATAAGTTTCTTTTCTTTATGAACTAAAAAAATACCGAAGAAGTTATAAAATTCCAAATTTTTTCGAAGTTTGAAAAAAAAATTCACTTTTTTAAGAAAAAAATTGACTTTAAGTTGCAAAACAAGTAGTTTAAATAATATTTTTGTCCAACTTCAACTACTTTTGTCTAGTTCAAATAGAAGATAATTTAATACTGAAGCTAGATCACTTTGGTTTTTTTCGATCGGAGATATATGTATTCGTTTTGCTATCGCCGGCACCGTTTTCTAACACTTGTGAAAATGAAAACTCGAGAAAACGCGCTTTAAAGTCTGCCTGAGCATTCGCACCTGCTCGACGCTCGGCCACTAAAACTGCTCTAGCTTCTAAAATATGTCGAATTGGCCTCTGGAATTCTGGAATTTTAAAGACATATTCTTGGATAGTTTTGGAAGAGATTTAAAACAAACAAAAAAAAAACGATTTTTTGAAGCCTGTAAAGCAGACTTCTGCCTTAACAAAATCAGACAAATGCATTGCTTAAACTAACTAGTTGAAATTATATATCTAAACGATGAGAAGACGAAGAATAAGCGAAGAAAACAGAAAGAATTAATTTTTTAACCAATCCATTCTATTTACGTGGATCCGATAGCGAAGGAAACCCGGTTTTTACTCTTCTCCTGCTCTGTTTGTGATCGATTATTATATAATTTTTTAGCACAGAGCTTAACCCTCTCATGCCTGAATTAAAATGGGCGGAGCTAACATTTTTTAGGACAGATGTTGCCTATAGGCAACATTGGGCATGAAAGGGTTAAAAGATTACTATGAGAATAGAAGAATTATTTTTTCTCAAATAAACTCAGCAGTCAGAGACACTTCAACCACAACAAAGTTGCCTAACTACTGACTTAGAGCCATTAGAAGCTTAGCGGCATATTCTCATTTCTTCTTTTCCATTGATTTCTTCTAAAAAATGAAACTCAAATAAAATACAGAACTTTACTCCGCCCGATTACTGCCGAATAAGATTGAAATATGCGCGCATTTATTCCACACGCGTGCGCATAATTTCAACACGAGCGATCGGTGAATGCGCTGATGGGCAGTAAATATGGCTGGGGCACATAAATGTAGGCAAGTACATGGCAAGCGGGCGCATAAAGCGCTGCAACAGACATGTGGCATGTACATTACGCCTGACAAATGTTGTTATTGTTGTTGTTGTTTTGTGTGGTTACCAACTAGTAATTCTCACCATAATTTACGCTTTGCCACAAAATCAGCCGCATAGAATTTAAACGCTGCCTACTTGAAGCCCAACACACATTTAAACGCGGCAACTAGCCACGCACATACTTACATATACGATATACACATATAATGTTCGAATAATGTGCTTGGTCGGCGCATAAGTTGACATTGCCAGTTAGCCGTGGCTTTGGCTCTTGCCAACACGCCACCACAACGTCAACGCCAACGGCAAAATACCGAGCTGCCACATCATTATTTGCCGCTTCTTCGCCTTCGCTTCACCGACGTCAGCAACAACAACAAAAACTATGTGAGACACATCATTGACGTCCCCCATGGCCGAGTGTCGTGGTCGCATTTATGCTGTGACTGTCGGCTAGCGGCTTCTTAGTG
>CM062653.1:600529-833228 GCA_031772095.1 Zeugodacus tau | reverse complement strand
CCACAACACCACACAACAATCGACCGGTGGCCCGATGGCGCGGTGAGTGCGCCGTTGCATGGTGCCTCGTAAATTTCTTATAAAATATGAAACATGAAATTAGTTGACTATTGACGACGACGCGGACGATTATCTGCGTTACTCGCCAAGCGCGGTTCAATAAGTCGCCGCATGCAGCTAGCTTGAGCCTGGCCGGGCCGCACATTCCGGCAGGGCTTTGTCGCAGCGATGCAAGGACTTAAGAACTTAGGAGCCACATTGGCATGCAATTAATGTGGCAGTTCGTTTACATTTGAACGTTGCAACGCACAGCCAGAGCCGCAGCCGCAGCGTCGGCCACTTAAGCGTCTATGATGGGGTGTCTTAGACACTAGTTGCACACACACACAGCAGCCGCGCTTGGGGCCAGCAACCGGTTGCGCAGCCGGTTTTGTGCAACTTTTTGCAAGCTGCTAGTTGTTGTCACCATTGTGTGTTGCCGCTACGCACACATGTTGCAGTTGCACGTTCGCAGCAATGTTGCAACATTGTGTGCAAGCTGTCGGCCGCCTCGTCGCTTTATTGCATTGAATATGTGTGGCACGTAGACGCTCAAAATGCGACACAATCTATGCGCGACGCATATGTCGCGTGTTGTTGTTGCTGTTGTTGTGCAGTGGCTGTGCTATTTCGTTAATAAATACAGCTATGCGCCGCAGTTTGTATGTAATTATTTCGGCATGCCAATCGCCAACCTATTGCGGTTGCTTACGCTCAATTCGCTGGCCACATTTCATCGTGTAATCGTTAATTAATGAATATCACGTGAGGGAATTCGATAAATTTCGCATTTATAATGGGTTTATGTAATCGGTAATGGTAATTACAAAATCTGGAAAGTATTCGGAGTATTCGTGGCATTTGGAGCATGGATAATCTCACGATGATGGCTTGGACTTATAGTACTTTGTCACACGAAGTAATGAATTACCGCGCTGCATTACCTTCATACACACATTTATACACTTTCATATAAATTCTTAAATTTTTTCCAATTTTTATAAATAACTCCCTACCATTTTCTCTTTTATTCATTTCAGTGATAGACTCTTACATGCAACATTAACAGCCTACTGCTACAACAACAACAAGAAAAGGCATTCCAATAAATTTCCAACGCCAAATCACAACGTAGTGACAACCTCAAGTGCGCGGGCGTCAAAAGACAGAATTAACTGCAACAACAACAACAGTCGGCGGAAAGAAATTCACAAAGCGAGTCAAACAGTAGCAATTGGCCAAACCGCGACTGCGAACAACAACAAAAGCGATTAACACTTCTGCCATACAAACATACATATACAACAGCTACCAACTATACAGATATATATATATACATATATGTACGTGCAACCGATGCAGCAAACAGCGCACGAATGCCTGCAACAACAACAACAACCGCCGCTAACACCACCACCAACAACAACAACGCGATTATTGCCAGCAATCAGCAAGTGCCATTGCCGGCAGCGAGAACAACAATTGCCAGCAAGCAACGCAGCGCTGGTGGTGGCAGCAACAGCAACAACAACATAGTAGTCGGCGGTGGCAGCAATAATTACAATTTGCGACCAACGATTGCTGTGAAACCAAAATCAAACGCAGCGACGCAAGCAGCAGCAATCAGTGCTGTCTCACATTCCAAACCACAATACAGCAACAACAACAACAATACGAACAACAGTGAACACAACAACAGTAATCACAATAAGAGCAAACATTTCGACGCATACAGCAACAGTAACAGCGGTGATTGTGGTGTCGTTGGTGGCAGCAGTGGCAGTGGCAACGCCAACAATAGCAACAACAGCGATATGCCCGGCCGCCACAGCTGGGACCCGGGTCGCATTGGTGTCGAACACTTGGCCGGCGCATTAAGTCCGCTTTGCATCACCGATTCGAGTCATGAAATCGTGCGACCGAAGCCGCGTAGGTGAGTGTCAATGTAATGGGTAATGGGCAGGCAGGCAGGCGATGCCCGATTGATTTTTCAGCACATTTGCATGCATTTTATATACATACAGTGGAACTTCCATAACTCGAACATCAATAACTCGAAGTTCTCCATAACTCGAACTCTTGAATTGGCAATAGAAGTCAAATTTCATAGAAATTTCCTTCTTTAAATCGAACTTTTCGACCAGGGCATAATACAAAAAATAAAATTTTACTACCGAAGCAGAATTTTGAAAGAATCCCTATATTCGTATGGAGGCGCACAAAAAATATGACATTACATTTATGGATTTCATAAATCATGTAACAAAGGAATGGGATACAGACGTCAAGACCCAAACAGTAGCAAAGTGCAACCACCAAAATACAGAATATATATTTTGCGAAGTAAATAACTAGAACTGTGTATAAATCTATATTTTAAAGTTTTTGAAAAAATGTATTTTTTAATGAACAATTATATAACTCGAAGTCTCTCTAACTCGGAAAATTTTTTGTGGATTATGGTGATTCGAGTTAGAGAAGTTCCACTGTATATATTATATACCATATAAAGAGGAATTATATGTATTCCCGAGTGTGTGTATGTCGTGTGTGGAATGTGTGTTTGTGGATTGTATATGAGTTGAGCGCCTAAAGGTAGGCAACAGGGAATAATATTTAATATGATTCTCTTCAACTTAATTGCTGGAAAACAAAATTTTAGCATACGTTTAGGCGTTGTATAAGCAAATTCTTCATATTTTATACATATCCTATACATTTATACATCCCTGTCGGAAAATTGAAATTGAAAAAAAATGAAAAAAAAAACTTAAATATGCTTAATGAAAAAATTTGAGAAAAATATTGATTATCGGATACTAAATTCTTCGAATTAAAAAAAATATTTATTTCAAATCTCTATTTCAATACAAATTAATTTAAAAATACAAACAACCGTTAATTAAATTTTCGTCTATTTCGCCACATTTCGTGCATAAACTTGGCATTCGTGCGCCTTCTGTCTTTAACAAGCTCTAACCGCAGTTGCTAGATTAAACAAACTACAATAACAACAACAATGAATGCAGCCGCCAGCGACCGCAAACACTTAACTAACGGCTGTGTGTTTGCTAGCGTTGTGTATCAACTGAGAGACGGCAAGCACTTGTCGGATATTAGTTTTCACCACATTAACCTTGACCAGCTTGCTGCCCTTCTGGTGCGGCGGCGTAGACACCGCAGCTGCGGCTTCATTTGACTGTGGTTGGCTTACCGCTTCTACACTGCCAGCCGTGTTTGAAGAGCCTCTGTGTGAATTTGCGTGCGCGTGCAACTTTTTTCGTGGTTAACACAACAACAACAACATTACCGATGATGAGTTGCTAAAATTTAACTGTTTGCTGTGTTGATCTTTGAATCTTTGCATTCAATTCACTTCATTTGTTTTCATAACATTTGTTGTTGTATTGTGTTGCTCTAAACACCTTCACCCATCATTCAAACGCTTGCAATTTTCGATGCTTGAATTTCAAATTCAACTGCTCTACTGATTCTCATACGGTTTATGTGCTTGAGTGGCTACTTTTAGATGTTTGTTTGTTGTTTTAGTAATAATAATATTTTTAATTTTTAATTTTTTTTATTTTATTTTTATACCCTAAACAGGGTATATTAAGTTTGTCACGAATTTTGTAACACCCAGAAGGAAGCGTCGGAGGCCTTATAAAGTATATATATAAATGATCAGTATGTTGAACTCAGTCGATTTAGCCATGTCCGTCTGTATGTCTGTCCGTCCGTCTGTCTGAATATATACGAACTAGTCCTTCAGTTTTTAAGATATCGTTTTGAAATTTTGCAGATGTTATTTTCTCTTCAAGAAGCTGCTCATTTGTCGGAACTGCCGATATCGGAGCACTATATCATATAGCTGCCATACAAACTGAACGATTGGAATCAAGGGCTTGTATGGAAAACTTCCGCATTTTACTACATATCTTCACAAAATTTGGTGTGAGTTATTGTTCAAAGAAATAATTTAATCTCCGAAAAAATTGTTCAGATCGGTTCACTATATCATATAGCTGCCATACAAACTGAACGATCGGAAGCAAGGAGAAAACTTCCGCAATTCACTACATATCTTCACGAAATTTGGTGTGAGTTAAAAGATCTATTTTCTTTATTAAATAACCTTAATTTTTCAAGCAAACAACCCGGCTAAAAAGAATTAGTAAAATGTTTTATTTTTTTTATTTTTACTTACTTTTTCTTACGTTTTTAGATTTGCTTAAACACATAGTTACTAAAAGAAATGCACCTGTGAAGGGTATATTAGCTTCGGTACAGCCGAAGTTAACGTTTTTTTCTTGTTTTTTTATTAAAATTTCATTTTTTTATTTAATTTTTTTTCTTTAAAATTAAAAAATAATTATTTAAATATAATCCAAATTTCATAACTCTTCATAAAGTCTTCTTCGCTTAAAGTTTTTAATATTTAAATTAATACAATTCGTGTGCATAATTAAGCGCTGACTTTATAGCTCATATTTTTGCAATTATTATTTTTTTGTTTTTGTTTAATGTTTTGCTCTAGAACTTCCAACAACATGCAGTAAATGATTTGATGCTCTAGTGACGTTGACCTTGGTCGGCATTCACACCAAAGCTGGTTGTGTCAACACTTTGTAATTGCCACTAAAAGTGTAATTAAATACTCCTCCGCCCAGTGAGTTAATTACGCGCCAACTTAGATAGTTAGTTAGTTGGTAATGAGAACAATAAATTTTTTTTTTCATCATTTTAGTGAGTAAATGATATTTTTGGCAGAAAATTTGAACTTTATTCGTTTCCTAAATTACTTCACAACTGCAATTGAAGGCATATAGAGATGAGTGTTGAGGGAAGCATCTTCATATTTTTATTTGTTTGTTGTTGTATTGTTGTGGTGTCCGAAAACATTTCCGAAATAATTTTGAAGAGTGCTGTTAACTTTTAGTACTCGGGCTGATAATAAAATGAATCCGATGTGTCAGGTGCTGGATATAGTCTTCACTAGTTTGTTGTTGTTATTGTTGTAATGACATAATTTCCAAAAAAAATCTTGAAAAATGTTGCTAACTGTTAGTCCTTCGCCTGGGTACGACCCTTAAAAGAGTAATGTCAGATATGTCTGCTTAGTCAAATTCTTATCACTGTCCAGCAAATACCAAACTCAGAAGAATCACTGAATTTAACTCAAAATTGTAAGCAAAATCATTTACCATCTCACATGCGTGCCAAATTTGTCTCCGACGACCTTCCGCACACTTGTGGCAGTGATTTTGTGTTTCGATAGCAAAGCAAAGCAAAGTGAATTTCGCAAATATTTTCAACTGTCCGAAAATGAATTTATCAGCAACAATTGCATATTTGCGATAAAAAATACTTTACATACTCGATGCTAAAAGGAGGCACGATTTCGTAAACCACACACGCTCACATTGACTTACTTACTTATTCACCAACTAACCAAGACCAAAAGCCAGCGCGGCGAGTGATGAATTGTTGGCTGCGGCTTAAGTGCGTCGAAAGAATTCGCCAAAAACCAACGAGCAAAGGCGCAGTTACATAAATGCTGCAGCGCCAAAAGCGCAACACAAACAACAACAACAAAGTTGCGATTTTTTAAGCAAGCTCAACAGCAATTGCAAAGCGTAGAAAAAGAAGAAGCGAAACTGAATTAGAAAATTGTTGTACTGACAGCAACAAGCAACAACAACAAGCAACAAGCGCAGACAGAGATAAACGAGCTCAGCAGCAGCAACCTTTGTAAGCAGTTGGTAATTAGTTGATGTTGTCTGCTGCGACTGCCTTAAAGAGGACTGCGCACGCTTAGAAGGTCCACCGATGACAGTTGCAAAAAAACGGTGGCACACAAAAAAAAGTTCAAAATAAACAAGGCAAATAAGCAGCTCGTAAAGAAAACCAACAGATTTGCCAAGCAGTCAGTAGTCAGCACTGCTTTGGCCGTTTGACTGTCTTCAACGACGGCCAACCAATTATTTGCCATTTGGTTCGTTATGGTGCTAAAACCGAGCTAAAGACATAATTACATGGCCGCTGGACATGGCGGCCAGCAGAAACCCCCCTCAGAACATAGTTGAGACTGAGTCGGTGGGCGAGGGCAGTGAGGAGGCGCAGAGGAGTGACACTTTGAAAGTGAGCTGTCTGCGGAAAAGCGGGGCAAAGTATTAGCATAGCAAATCCAAAAATAACAATAACAACAATAAACAAGTGGAAAAGTGCGGAGGGAAAAACTTATCAAGAAGAAGCAACGAGGCATTGTTTACAGAAGACTCGCGCAAAATTTAGCAAAAAAAACGCGCTCGTAGTTAGATTTTAATAATAAAAGTGACTTTTTCCTCGTTGCAATTTAAGCTTTAATTGTCGAGGCGTACAGCTGTAGGCTACCGGACTTAAGCCTAAGCTTTGGGGAGAAAGTTAAATACTTAAGTGGACAACGAAAGTTGGAGTTGGTTCGTTCTTGAACAAAAAAAATAAAAATTAAAGAAAAATGAAACCTAATTGTGCCTTTCTCTGCATATTTCTATTTCTATTTCTCTATTCCTATTTATTTTTAATTATGCATATTTTTTTCTGACTTCACATTTCCACTTGTAGTCTCGTCATGACGCTGTGTTTGTAGAACACTTCAAGTCAAGTGAGCGGGCAGAATGAGAACTAGGAAATCACCGTGTTCATCATGCCACTCACAGATTTGTTTATTTGCTTAATTCTCCGTTCGTTCTCATATACCCATTTGACGCTGTCATGTTTGCAGCGAGTTCGTGTCCTAAGTCTTTTGTTTACACACTCGTAATCTCGCGAAACGAGTGGGCGTTTAACAACGAGTGATTATGTTGAAGTGACGGATTAATTTGGAGAAGCGTGTTAAAAAGTGCTAAGCGGATTTTATGGTTTGAGATGTTTTGGAATTATGTTGGAAAGGAATTAGTTCAGCGCCCTTCGAGGCATTTTTTGGACTTGTGGAAAGTAGAGTAGAATAAAATGTTGTATGTAAAATGAAGGGAAGGAATTGAAAGAAAGAATAGAGATGAAATTTCTGACATATTTTTGTCTTTTAGTAAACCTATTTATTTTAAGATATATATATATATATATATTTGGCGTAGGAACCGCTTTAAGCGAATGTAGCCGAATCCACCAAAGCGGGCCACTCGTTTCTCCTTTTTGCTTTTTGGCGCCAAATGGAAAAAGCAAGTGAAGCCAGGTCACTTTTCACTTGATCCTTCCATCGGAGTGGAGGTCATCCTCTTCTGCGGCTTCCTCCAGCGGCATCGAACACTTTCATAGCTGGAGTGTTTTCCTCCATCCGTACAACATGACCTAGCCAGCGTAGCCGCTGTCTTTTTATTCGCTGGACTATGTCTATGTCGACGAACAACACATACAGCTCATCATTCCATCTTGTGCGGTATTCGCCGTTGCCAATGTTTAAGGGATCACAAATCTTCCGCAAAACCTTTCTCTCGAAAACCCCAAGAGTCGTCTCATCGGATGTTGTCATCGTCCACGCTTCGGCGCCGTACATCAGGACCGGAATAATGAGCGACTTGTAGAGTTTGATTTTGGTTCGTCGAGAGAGGACTTTATTTTTCAATTGCCTACTCAGTCCATAGTAACACCTGTTGGAAAGAGTGATTCTGCGCTGGATTTCAAGGCTGACATTTTTTGTGTTGTTAAGGGAGGGGTCTGGGTTTCAGCGCAAAAAAAAAACACTTTTTTTGTGATTTTTTATCGCATATATCGATTAAGAAATTTTATTCAAACCTTCTATACATGCAAAAATATTAAACCATTAGCCCGTGCCAGAGCTTCCCCTAGGACGTCTTGAAAAAAAAACAATTTGCGGTGTTCACGGTAACTCGGGCGGAAATTATCCGAAAATGAAAAACCATAAAACTTTAGTTAACTTTTAAGCAAATCTTCCCCCCAACGTTCTCTGATTATTTGTTTTTTTATTTAAAAATTTTTGGCGGCCATCTAAAGTGTGAACCGTTATTTTCGACTAAAATTTTCGCCATTTTCAGGGTGGGAAACACCCATAATGTTAAAAAAAATTAATAAACGTAGGGGGGAGGTATTTTATGTGAAGAAAATGTGTACCAAGTTTGAAATGAATCGGTCGAGCAGTTTTCAAATGGCAGTGAACACGGACTTCAAAAAAGTAGTTTTGAGAAAAATGCGTTTAAAGCTGCACTGCAATCCCAACCGCCCGTAGCTGTTAGAGTTAGAGCGTTAAAGGCCCCGAGACTAATTAAACAATAACTTCAAGAATATTGCTTAGATCGGATTAAAATTTTGAGGACATATTCTTGAAATGTTAAACCAGAACCAGAAACCAGACCCGTACCTTAATGCTGGTTAATTTTAAGGTATAACTTTAGATTATATATTGACCTCATCAATATTTGAGAGCTCGTATCATTAAGTAACCGTATTCCAGCTCAAGAATCAGCATATTTTTATACTTTTAAGTCTTAAGGGCCATGTTAGTTACATCTTCTCGGGTCTGCTCATAAAAATATAAGTCTCCAAAGTGTATTTGAACATCTGGTGTAGTTAAAGTATCAAATGAAGAGGCATTTAATAAGGAACTTCTTCATTCATATCTATTCTATTATCATCATTATACTCCCTTTAACAATATTATTAAATTAAGACAGCGGAAAGTGCCACAGAGTTGTGTAATAGCCTCAAAAATAACCGTTTGGCTACAGTAATCATGATCAATACTTCTGATTCTCAACGCATTTACATGAAATTTGTAAGACTTTAAACACCTCAACACTTTAACCGAATTACCGTTGCGTAACACAAAAGGCGTGTAGGTTTCATTTGCTCATACAGCACAATTCTCCGCCTCCTCTTCCACGTCCAACGCTGGCAATTTTCTGCGTTATCATCGTGGGTTTTCGTTTCGTTTTTATTTCGAATCTAATGGCCGTTTTTTTGCTGTTGTGTATTTTTCTATTTTTATACTTCAATTCTACAATTACTTTATTATGCTGCGTGCTGGTCTGTCTGCGCGATGAAGTTGTTTACTTGTGTTCACGTTGTTAATCAATTCTCTGTTTTTTTTGCGCACCCGCTGTGATTGACACTTGCACTTTTAAGGTTTTGCTCTGTGCGCATGCGTGTGTGTCTGTTTGTTTCTTGGTGTGTTTGTTGTATAAACAAATAAAAATATGTTTTGTTGTATGTCTATTTTGATTTGTTGTGATTAGTTTTGTACAATTTTGTAACGGTTTAGCATTCACTTCGACAAACATACTAACGAATAAGCATACTTACATTCAAACATATGGAATTGTTCATATAGAAGCATATCTCAGCAGCATATTTCTTGTCTTGTAGTGCTCCAAAAGGGAGTGTACAAGTGCATGCATTTGTTTTACAATTAATTACAATTTTTATACACAACGATTTGCTTTGCTTTGCTACGATTCATTAATTCAATTCATTCGAGGCGTTCAGTTTATACAAAGGCAAAGGCGCACAGCTCAAATGCTTTGTTGATTGATTTTCTTCACAAAAAAAGTGTTAAGTAATCGCTAGGTATTGCATATATATGTATATATAGCATGTCTGTTTGTATATATAAAGAGCCCTATCAATAAGCTAGCAGGCAAATTCGTAGATTTGTGGAAACTCTATGCAGCAATGAACGCTGGCGCCCTTGTGCTTTTCATAGGCTTGCCTTTCTCTCGGCGCTAATTAGGGAGAGACCTCTAATTTGTATGCTTTTCCTAGGCGATTGCAATCAATTTGGAAAGGGGAAGACTCTGCGTTAATTTCATAATGATTTAAAGGCGTTTCTTTTGATTAAATATTGATATAAGAGATAACAAAAAAATATTAATTATCCGCATAAGAAGTGGTGTTTTTGTAAAGAGTGAGCCTAAATGGCAAGATAAATTCTCAATTTGGAAGATGATAAAATTTTTGGAGACTTGGATAAACATTTTGGAGACTTTTGTGGACTTGAGATTTTTAGGGGTCTATAAAATATTATATTTGATAATGCGGCTATGTAAACTGACGTTGAGCAACACCAAAAGCTCCGTCAGGATCGGGAAAGACCTCTCCGAGCCGTTCGATAACAAACGAGGCTTCAGACAGGGTTACTCACTATTGTGCGACTTCTTCAAGCTATTGCTGAAAAAAATAATACAAGCTGCAGAGCTAAATAGAGCAGGTACAATCTTCTACAAGAGTGTACAGCTGCTGGCGTATGCGGATGATATTGATAGCATCGGAAGCAACAACCGCGCCGTTTGTTCTGCTTTTTCCAGAATAGTCAAAAGAAGCGAAGCATATGGGTCTGGTGGTGAATGAGGACAAGACGAAATATCTCCTGTCATCAAACAAACAGTCAGCGCACTCGCGTCTTGGCTCCCACGCCACTGTTGACAGTCATACCTTTGAAGTTGTAGATAGTTTCGTATACTTGGGAACCAGCGTTAACAACAATGTCAACCTTAAAATCCAACGCAGAATTACTCTTGCCAACAGGTGCTACTTTTGACTGAGTAGGCAATTGAAAAGTAAAGTCTTCTCTCGACGAACCAAAATTAAAGTCTACAAGTCGCTCATTATTCCCGTCCTGATGTATGGCGCCGAAGCGTGGGCGATGACAACATCCGCTGAGACGACTGACTCTTGGGGTTTTCGAGAGTAAAGTTTTGCGCAAGATTTATGGGCTCTAAACATTGGCAACGGCGAATAACGCAGACGATGGAACGATGAGCTGTACGATTTACACGACGACATTGACATAGTTCAGCGAATAAAAAGACAGCGTCTACGCTGGCTAGATCATGTTGCACGAATGGATGGAAACACTCCAGCTCTGAAAGTGTTCGATCCAGTACCCGCTGGCGGAAGCCGCGGAAGAAGACGACCTCCACTCCGGTGGAAAGACCAAGTGCAAAGTGACCTGGCTTCACTTGGTGTTTCCAGTTGGCGTCAAAAAGCAAAAAAGAGGAATGAATGGCGCGCTCTGGTGGATTCGGCTAGTATCGCTTAAAGCTGCTCCTACGCCAAATATATATATAAAATATTATAACTCTTACAATTTTTCAAAGCAATGAGTGTGAGTTTAATCAAATTACGTTTCAATGCAGTCTCACACAGCTTCCAAGGCCTAAGTCTTTACTAAACATCCTTAAACATCTTTGTAATATGAATTTCGCATGAAAATGGAACTAACGTGGAAAATTTACGATTTTATTATAAAAGACACGCCCTCAATCTCTATCATTGTCACAGTTCCGGTCAATTCAAGTCAGACCACTTGGCTGCAGACTCGCTACAAACTCGAATACAATCGAAAGTGAAATTATCACTAGCGTTGTTAATAAGCTTACTAAATGGAGAATAATTGGCGACAACAAAAAACTATTAAGTCTACATTTTGGCAAAAGCAAGGCACACAACGCTACTGCCGTAGTGCTGAGGGGACACACAACGCTGGCAATGGCGGCAATAAATGGAAACGCACGAACAAGACGCTAACAAAGCGCTAATAATGATAAAAATCAAATTCGCGCAATTAACAATAGCGCAATGTATAACAACAACAACAATAAATAAAAGCAACAACAATAACAATAATTGAATGAAGAGCACTCAGTACCGAGTCGAAGCAAACAAGAAAGCTCAGCAATCAGATTGCCATCGCCACGGCTCCGGAGACAGCTGAGAGGGCAATAAACTCACGCGTCCGCCAAGCCGCAGCAAGAAGCGTGCACCAAAAGCAAGAATAAAATAAAGCGTAGAAACAGTCACTGGCGGCACAAGAAGAAGAGAATCAGCGCTTCAGCTGTTGCTAAAAGGGGCGCCGCAGGCGTTTTTGCGCCGGAGCATTTGAGCGCGTTTTAATTGTCAACTTGACAGCACTTTGTGTTACTCCACTTTTTTCTACAATATTTTTTGTGGTGCGAAATCTTACAATAAACAGTCGTGACAACGCACATTTGCCACGCATTTTGAACATACATACTTACAGAGTCATAAGTAGTCATTACAGTACAGTTACACATGCGCGGCACACACATACATACACTTATGCAAATCGGTGTACATTACAACCGTCATAACACCCGCGACAGCCGCACGGCAAGCTCATTATAGCCCTCGATGAACGCACTTATGTTTTGTTGTTGTTGTATTTGTTGCCGGTATGGACACTTTTATAGATTCGTACATTTGCTGGTTTTACGTAAGTACTCTAATAACGTAAGTACGTAAGTAGCTTTGCTGTGTGTGTGGCAGCGTTGGCGTTGTCACCTGCTACAATTGCTGCCGCACTCAGCTGGCCATAATTATTAGAGTGTAAGAAACACTGTTATGTAAACAACGCTGGGGCGGTATAAATAAATACCTGTTTTTGTTGTTTGTAGTTTATTCGTCAGTGTTTTACACAAATGTGGGTTATAATCATTGGAGTGCACTCCAAAGCTCATTACAGAACATAAAACTGTAATGAATTAGATTTATAACCTTCTCTTGATTAGCTTTATAACCTCAACCTCTACACTTTTTCAATTCAATCCAGCTTTCGTTAGAAGGACCCTGAACCATCTTGGACGTTATAGTAGCTTCGGTAAATCGGGAAGATTAGGGTGTGGAATAGATATAGGCCGCCTCATAAGATTTATTATATAATGGGCTTGAAACTCTTCGTCGATACTTGAGAATTTTTATAATTATACCTCGTTGATTGGATATCATAAAGAAGTGGTACTCCAAAAGTCCAGCTGAGATACCCATATTCAACATCGCGGAGTTCAGTGTCAAAAGCTAACCTAACTAACATTAAAATGATCAAAAAAACTCAAAGTAAATCTAACGAAGATTTACTTAATTTTCCACTAATAGAATTAGAATCGAGTAACTTCACGGTCCATCTTCTCTGATGCAAGCTGTTCTTAATCTAAAATTACTAGCATCATCGTTCAAAAATTTTTATCTCGAACATGCTAAGGGCTACATCATCTTATTTGAACAAGCTTTATTCTTCAACAACCCACATAACACAGTTCATCAATTGTCTTAATGGCTAACGTAGACTTCCGGATTTTAGACCAGTTTAATAAGGGAATGCTATAAAATTGGACTTACAAACCTTCACGGAAGCTTAAATAGGAAATCCTCTATATTCTTCACTATTTTTATTAAATTACTTTGACGATTTATCCGTTACCAAATCGTTTCCTTAACTTGTCTCCAGAGCCCAAATGTGATTCTTATCTTTGTTTAAATGGAGATACTAAACACTTCACCTCCACTGGCTCAGCTTCCCCTTCAGTAGCAATAATTACAAACAAACAGGGCTACCAGCAATAACAACAACAACAACTACTCACTGCAAATGACAGTAATTCGCGGCGTGAAAGTGTGGGAGTCACAGTGTGGCATCCACACTGCTATGTGAGTTGCATGCGGACAATTGTTCCGAGTTAGTTGGTGTTTTTGTAGTTTTTGTTATGGGTAATTTTTGTCGGCTGCCAAGCGTGCAATTATCTATCTAATCACTGCAGCGTGTGCCCGTATGACTGAGTGAATGAGCGAGTGCCACAACAACGTGGTTTTGACGCCTTGCAACAGCGGCAAGCACAAAAAAGGTGCCGCCAAGAAACGCTCAGGCGACACTTGTTGTGCGGCGTTTTTTTGCTAAGAAATTTTTTCCATCATGAACTCTACACACGTTCATGCCATTCAACAATGCTTTGTAGTTGTTTGTATGCGCTTTTCTGCCGTTCCCTTTGGCGATCTGCCCTTTGGAGGCATTTCTCACTTTTGTATTTGTGGCAGCCGCAGCAGCACCCAGCGTAGATTCTGATTTTTTCTGCCGCATTGCCGCGAGATGTTGCGGAAACGGAAGGTGGCATTTATTTATTTACTATGCGAGTGAAATGCTTACTTAATTTTTTTTTTTTCGGGAAGCTAATGAGTTGCTCCTCTCTTGCTCCAAACATATTTAATTTCTTTGTTTACACTGGGAACCGGGAAAGAGTTCAGGCTGGCGCTTGAGACCTATTTAACTAATAACAACGCGGAAATGAAGACGCTGCGTTGAAGGCAATCGCTGCTGCCGGAAAATGGAATGATTTGAAATAAATTCGAGAGGATTGAGGAAACGCGCGACCAGGTAGTGATTGGCAAAAAAACCAGTAACGTTTAAATATGTTAAAAAGACAAAAAATGCAAGTTGGACCTTATGTAATATGATTTTTATTATAAATATTTATTTGAAGCTGCTCAGCTACTTCTGTGATCTCTTTTTTGGAGGCTGAGGTAATGAAACAATTTTATGAAAATAGAAATTCTAGTCATGGGATGTTGATATGATATATCACATATTTGATTAGATATCTTGACAAGAACATTTCTTAATAACAAAATGGGAGTGTGAAAGAGATTCTCTAGGTAAAATTTCACCAAAAATTAAGCTGTTTTCTGGTTGAGATTTCTAAAGAGTATACTCATAGATCATTGAACTATATATAGAGTCCGAATAAACATAAAAGTATGCTTTTTAAAAGCTCTATATTTGAAATGAAGATCTTTTTAAGCTTAGCAGACACTTTCAGTGTCATTAACTTTTCTATTAAATCCACATCGTCTTTACACTTGAGTATTGTTTAAACAATTTTCAAATAAGTAAAAAAAGAGGCATGCTTCAGCCCACCAAGTACGTGCTTATTACAACTTTCACACAGTTATAATTAGTCAAATCAAGAAAATAATATAAAATTTACAATCGTAAAAATGCAAATTTCTTTTTTTTCCCTCCTTCAACGCAAATTCACCAAAAATATTCAAATTTCATGTCAACAACACCGAACAATGGCCTCTGCGCGCTGGCTAGAGAGTCGAAAATAATGCAAATGCCACGAATTAGCAAGCGAAAAATTCTCACTATTCAAGCATTAATGGGATGTTGCACTGAATTCGAAATGCCGCCGCCGCCGCCGCTGCCGAGCAAATGCCGCATCAGATAGTATTTTTAAATGTTTGTACATGTATGTATAGTATGTACTTACGTGACTAACGGTGATTTTCACATATTGTTGCTGTTGTTTTTGTTGTAGTGCTAACAACCTTGCGGCAAAAGTTCAGTTCACATTGATGTTTAATCAACGGCGGAGGTGTGTGCGCACTACAATACAAAAATCCCAATTTATCAAAGCGCATGTAGAAAAAAAAACAGTTAATTGTTTAAAAGTAAAAGTGCACAAGTGCAACATGCAACCTCAATGCGCCGCAAATTCGCTTCGCCATGCACTTGAGTTGCCTTTGAGCGTGGCAGCCATTGTCTTTGCATTGCATTGCCCTGAAAGATTTGTCAAATGCCTTGCTACATTTTCCCTTATCACAAAGCCATTGAAAGCGCTGGAATTATATATATTCCATTGTGATTAGCGACACTCCACACTTGTGGCAAACTAATTTTTTGAATGGCGAAAGCGTAGAGTTTGTATAGCTTGCCGAAGATAGGAGAAATACAGCGAGGGATGAGAAAATATATTTTTGAAAAGTAAAATCTCCCGGATTCAGAGTACTTTCACAGGATTAAATTTCGCCCAACTTTAGTGATTTACTTGAGGGGTCTCTGTCACATGCTGGTACAATTTGAATTGCAGCAGATGTTGTTACTTTACGAAAGAGCTTTAGAAATGCCAAAAAAAGAGCTGGAAATCTTGTATAGCCTCCTCTATGATAACTGGAAGTCAAAATCATTTAGCACGTGAGACATAGACACGGTCTATATCTATGTCTTAATATGATTTGAATTAGATTAGGAAAGTCTATGATTTTTTCTCATCAACCGTGTTTAAAAATATTATAATTTGATCTTTGTTGGTCTCAATTCTCAATTCTCGATCAGTAGCAGATTGCACCATTACTTCATACTACCTACACTAACAAACTTCTCAATTTTATGTGGAGTTCTAAATCCTTGTTTTCATACTTATACAAATACGTATAAAAAATATACGAGATGTGTTCAAAAAATAACGGGAATTTGAAAGCTTCACGGGTTTGGTTCAATTGACAATATTTTTTATTATGCTGACGGGAATGTGTAAATGTGAAATGAATATATTTTTTTTTTCAAAAACCAAAATTCCCGTTATTTTTTGAACACATCTCGTATATGTTTTTATAACGATATAACTCAGAGTTGCATTGGAAGTCCAGTAATTATTCTGTTTTTACCACTCTTTTTATACCATCTGTATACTTTTTTATTTTTAATTATCTGACGTAAGTTGCAGAGTTCAAACACATTATAACTCTCATTAACACATCAATAGCAACTGCCATACATTTCCTCATAGGAAATTTGGGGCATAAATGTGATGAAATTATGAATTTTTTCTTGTCACTGCAACAACAATGACCAGCGCAATAACTGTCGATTGCAATCATTTACAAGCGAACGCGACTAAAACTTGTGTAATCCCTTGTTGGGATGGTGAGTGAAGTGCAGTCATTTCCTGTACGAGTACATTTTCGCCAACAACATTGGGCGCTTGCGCTTTTTTCAACATTTTTTCCACTTCATTCATATTTTTTTTACGATTTTTACATAATAATAATCCGCGCGCGCATAAGCATATGCAACTCATGGCGGGCAGAAGCGGCAAGCGCTGTATGTAGCAAGTGGCAAGTGGCAAGTGGCAAGTGAGGAGTTGAGCTGATTGCTGACTACTCCTTTTCGCATTTTCATTTCGCATTTCAATTGAGTTTTCATATTTTCTCATGCCGCTGCCAAACAAACAATGTTGTGTGTTTCCACTTTTTGCATTTTAATTTCTGGCACTTTCTTCAGCGGCCAATTACCAGCCCGGCAGCACAACGCAGCGCAATAATAATCAAAATTAATTTATTACACAACAATTTTCGCATTAAAACACCGCCAACAACTGTCTTGAACCAGACAATAACAACAACAGCAATAAGAGAGGGCGTGTTGGCGGACGGGCGTGCGGAGAACACTTAAGGAAAATGAGCTGCACGAATGAAAGCTTTCAGAAAGCAAAAAATTTTAAAAATTTGAAATAAATTATTGTCATTACAACTGAAATTTTGAGCGATTCGAAAAGCAGCTGTGTGTTGGTCGTACTTAAAAAATTACGAAAAAAACTTTTAATGGAAAAAATGTAAACCGAATTTTCGCCGAAAAACTTTCAAGCGCACGCACCACAATCCACGTTTAATGTCCATTTTGCGTGGGTAAATGGGAAAAAAGCAGACGCCAAATGAAGAAAACAACAATTTAGAAATGGAATGTTGTAAGCGCATACCGAAGACAATGGAAAATGCCATAGCCATTAGTAAGCGGCCATTAAGCGCACTCTTCGTGTCTTCCTTAGCACAAGTAAATGTAAACAAGTCGGCTTGTAAGCGTGGAAACAGCAAGTAAGCCTTTCTAGATCAAGCGCATGCGCCGCCGCCACTTTGCTGCTTTTGTTGCTGGGCGCGGGTGTGCGATTGCCGCTGTGGTCATGCAGCGTAACTGCAGGCGCTCAACGTTAAATTGTTGTTGTGCGCTTAACATTGTTGTTGCAGTGACGTAGCTGTAGTACATAAAATGTTGAGACGTCAGTTTACTTTACGGCGGCACTAAACGGTGGGCGTCAATTTAACAATTTCGTCTACTCGAAGCTTTTCACTTTCTTGTAATTTAGCATATTTATTTTTTTTTTATTTTTTATTGAAATTTTGGTACTCTTTTTATAAAAAATCTGCCCAAGATTTCTCCTATTAGTCACTCTCTCTCTCATATTCTCACACTCTCATTTGTTCATAACTATGTAGCAGCACCTGCTCACCATAACGAATGCTAATGCAACGCATCGAAATTCTGCGTCACCCATTTCCGCCTACTTTTCAAATTAATTTTCTACTGACTTCCCTTTGGACGGACTGTCAACTTTGACGGACGTTTCATGTACTTCATGCTTTCCCTACCATTCAACCGCAGCGCCGTAACAAATTTAATAATTGCAGGCACAAGCGTAATTAGCCTGATGCCAGTAATCTATCTATTCTTGATGCCGCACTTAACAGCGACAACAACAACAACAAAAACATCGAAACTTTGCAACAACAAAAGCAAAAGCATTTAAGAAAAATTGAAACAAAGAATTCTGCGGCTGCAAAGAAAATTTAGAAATTTTCTAAATTAAACTAACACAGAGCAACACAGCACAAAGAAGTGTAGGGTGAGGAGTGGGGTGTGCCGTGAAAAAAGTTTGCTCTAATATCTAAGCGCATCCATCACGAAATATTGACCCACTTCTCGACGGTCGGTCTTTTGTTTCAGACGTCAATTAGCCAGACATTGTATTTCAGTGCGGCGCTTGAACCTCGACAGCATAGCTTTAGGTCGCTGCCAACGCCTCCATTGCGGGTTCTCCCTGCGCTTTGTTGGGTGTCATTAGTGTATGAAAGCGCTGGAGGGAAAAGAAGCTGGGAGCGCTTGAATAATATCTAGCTAACTGTAGCTAGATACACACCTCTCTCAATGTATTGTGTGTTTAGAGTTGGACTTCTTCTATTGTTTGCCAACGCTTTGTAAGCCATCTCGTGCGCTTAGTTATTAATCTTTCGTCGCTGCTAAGTTTGTGATCGATTCTGGCATAGCTTCGAGTGAGGATTAATTACGCTTGGTTTTTATTATAATTACAAGCAATTTCGTATGAAATCACGCACGGAAGAATATTAAGTGATTTAGATCGTATGATTTTATTGTGAAATGGTTTAGAAAGTGCGTTTTTTTTACTTTTTGTGTAATTTGAGTTATCAAATATAGATGAAATGCGGATTTTGTTAGACTAAAAGTAAGAGAGTAGCGAAATAAGCCTTTACGGAGTTGCTAAAGTTCTTTCGCTATAACAAATTAATGATATGATTTTAATTTGCTAAGTATAAGATAGTCTTTAATATATAGAATATGTGGTCGAAGATAGGATCGGTCTATAATGATCCTTATATTATGCTTCCATTTAGTTTCTGTATACAATTATTATATTTTCAATAATCAAAGAGCTTCTACAGATATGAAAGCACTCGAGCTTTTAGTGAAAGCTCTCAAGCTTTTAGCGAAATCTCTCAAGTTTTTAGCGAAAGCTCAGATTTAACCAGTGTTTTTGATATTCTTACAAATGGGAATTATTTAGCTGAATTTCATTATATCTTCAATTAATATCACAAGCTTTTGGCATATTTAATTTTATTTTTTATTAAATTTTCTTGTACAAAAATCTGAGATAAAAATCTAAAGTAAAGCTTTCATGAAAATTAGTACGATAATTTGATTTTAAACTTAATAAATGCTTGGAAGCATGCAAGTTGATTACCATAGAGATAAAGATCAAATATCATCAAAAGCAATTAAATAAAATTGGATTAGTGAGACGAATTACAATAAACAAATGAGAACAAAAAGAACAGAATGAAAGAAGCGTTATGTTGCATGCGTGCAATTCAAATGAGGAGAAAGCCAGAGTGCAGCATCATGTAGAACGCAAGCACAATTAGATTCACTGACTGCGCAACTGCATTGTTCTACGGCAGCTTAATTAATAACAAAAAAGCTGCTGCAACGCCCACTGACCGCCATCGCATTAGCGAGTCGAAAGTGAAGCGAATTTCTGGGGGCAATGAAGGAAATGAAGATAAAATAGCAACATAAAGGCTATAGAGCTATTGTTGGTTATATTATTTGATAGTCATAAGGGACCCATACTTGCGGGGGTTAGAGGGTTAATACGCTTGAGAAAATTTGAATTGTTGTAGAACAATTAAAGCTTAGTCCTAAAACTGACTCTTTATATAGTATACAAACTAGAAGTTTTCGCTTGCCCAAATTAATTTTTTTCTCCAACTTACCTTAACCTATTTGCACTATCTACATGAAAAAAATATTTTTATAATTTTTAATAATTCCATAATTTGCTCCACTATATGTCGATGATTTTTCTACAACAACAATGACTGTGCTCCAGCAAAATGTTCGTGCTCATGTTCTATCGCTGGATCTACACATAGATGCATGCGTGTCTGCCCATATAGGCAATCACACTGCACAAACCCGGGTGTGTGCTACAAATGCATGCAAATGTTGCATGTCAAACAACGTCAACAACAACAATCCAACATATTAACGTATATTTTTTCTTCAACAAGATCCCTTCTTGCACCACTCTCCACTGCTTCTGAGTGGTGATGTGAGCCATTGGCAACTTTGTTTGTAATAACTTCATTGATATTTTTTTGTGGATTGTTGTTGTTATTGTTGTATTACTTGTAACTTTATTTTGCTGTTTTTTCGTGATTATTATTGTTTCTAATTCATAATGCCTAAGCTACGAAAGATTTTCTTACGTCGTCTACCAATCCACTTTTTCTGTATTGCTGCCACTTCGAGCTCAACGCTCGCATGATGATGCGGAAAAGTGCAACGCACAAGAGCCTACTCTTACATGTAAGTAAGTGTCTTCGAACTTATTGAAACACACATGAAGACTCAGTTCGGTTACTTAAGTTGGTCTTCTTCGCAGGCAGCAAATTGATATAACTGCCGCGCCATTGGTAAAGTGGCACTTGGCGTCTTCAGCGCTGCGAGCGCTTACTAATTCGTCATCATTGAACTACTAATGAACTCAAAAAGTTTGTATGATACGAGTACACTGTTGGTAAGCATTTGGCGCAATATGAATTGAAGTGCACGAGAAAAAGACCTGCTGAAAATGTTTGTTGAGCTCAAAAAAAAACGGCCGAAAAACAATCCGTTATTACATTATCAAGTTCAAAAGTCAACTACAATGCGCGGTGATATTGCATTTTGAACTTTTGTTACTTAAAATCTCTTTTTTACAATTTTATTTATCAAACATGACCTTAGCCTCTGTTGTGCGTGAGAGTATTACTCACCCCTCAATAACATTTTCTTTTTTAGTGAGTTTGCAGTGTGAAGCATGATAGGCATCTTTTCTGCTTGTCAGATGACAGTTGTAATCAGAGAGTTCACACTTCTTTGTTGATCATCTAAGAATTTTGGAAGAAGAATATTTTCTGTCTACAGATGACATTTGAAGCTCGAATTTCATGAGCCCTTTATGTTTAGACTACCATACAATCTTACGCGTCTAATAATCTCTCGAAAAATGCTAATGGTTCCTTAAACACTTCGGTCAGTCACCAATAACTATCATGCTTGTCATCAGAATCAGCCCATTGAGAGTTGAAAGAATCACCTCAGCCAGGTTATCCCTATTTTCTCATATTCATATACACCCCTTCAAGAGGTTTGTTCAAATGCGTTCTTTTCATCATTGTTGTCAGAATCAGCCTATTGAGACTTGAAAGAATCACTCCTGGTTATCTATATTTTTCTCATACTCATATACACCCCTTCAAGAGGTTTGTTCAAATGCGTTCTGTTATTTCAAAGCCGAGCTTATATTATTTATTATATTTCTTAAAAATTTTATATTGCAATGTCTGCTCCAAACTGTGAATAATAAGAGAAGACACGTAGGTATCTTCGCAGTTCTCGCCATCTTTACGACTTCCACTTCCTAGAATTAGTTTCACTGATTCCCGATGAGACCAATCGAAATGTATATCAAACTACTATATTATCGCGATCTTTGCTTTCCGTAGTCTTCTTCTTCTGCTCACGTGCAACAACAACAACAACAACAACAACTAATTGAGCACTTAAAACACATGTTGCATGAGTGTTATTAGCAGAAATTTACGAAGACACTCGCGCGGTATGCAGAATTTATGACACACGCGGACGTTGCTGCGCTGCAAGTGCGTAAAGGTAGTGATTTTCAAGACTCGAGTATAGTTATTGGAAGCCATGTAAACACGTACAAATATAATTGCTGGAATATATGTGTTGTTGTTGTTGTTGAGCGCTTGTAGCTGTTAATATAATTTACGAACTAATTAAATGTGAATACGCTGCGTTTATAACACTTTAGAGCCGAGAACAGAGCTAACAGTGAATACAACAAAGGCGCACATAATTTGCTGCCACAGCGTCCACACACAAACACACACAGACACACACACGCATGCGCGGTTGATGTTGGTCACCCTTTTCGTTCTACAAAGCACTTCCTCGACTCGAGAAGATTTGTAAGACCGAGAAAATTATGTATGCGCAGCGAGGCACAAAGATCACACACACACGCACACATACACCGAGCAACTGCAACTCAATAAAGAAAATTGAAACGGCAACAACAACAACAACAATAGACGCTGAAACACCGTTGCTATTTAATTTGTCTTACGAGTTGTCGAGCTGTACGTGTGCGCTTGTCCATTTTCTTCCATTTTCCTGCTACCGTTGCTGCTGCTGTTGCTGTGTATGGCTTGATTGCTGGTTGCACGTTGCACGTTGCACGGGTTCATTCATTACAAATTTCAAATTGAGTCGCTAGTCGCTACTTGCGGCAGCGTCAACAACAGCTAACAACAAATAGTTGCAGCACTAATGCTGTTGTTGTTTTTGCTGTTGTTGTTGTTGCAGTGGCTGCCAGCATAGCCAATTTCCAGTTACGGTTTTGCCATTGTTTGCACGCTGATCATAGCACCACAACAGTAGTGTTTAGGCGGAGACAATGGACTGCCCCTACCACACACACGCCCCTGCGCCCTCTAAACTCTTTAAGCTCCGCAAGATCGAAGCGTTGAACAGCAAAATGAAGCAAAGCAAAGCAAAAGTATCATTGCTGTTGAGAAAAAAAACGAACGAACAAAGCAAGTGGCAGCGCGCGGAGTCAGCCGGCTAAGCTTGGTGGAGAGAAATCCAAACCAAAGCAAAGCGAAGTAGAAGCAAAAAGCAACAACAGTAACAACAACATTGCAGCCCATTGTAGCGGTCAGACTCAGCTGTCGGCTGGCTGTCTATTTGTCTGGCGCAAGGCGCACTCGCTCGCATTATACAAGCCCGCAGCCGGAGCAGCATGTGGCACGCAATCGACGACGACGACGCTATGAAGCTATGACGCTATGGAGTCGCGCTTCGCGTTTCAAACGTAACCAAGCGAACCGTCGCGGCGGCAAAGTTTCAGTTTCGTTTCGTCAAGCGACGCGTACGGACGCAAAGCGTAGCTCGAGCTTGTCTTCATTTGGATTCGTTTGGAAAATGTGTGTGTGTTGAAAGTGTGCGGTTTGGGTTTTGAAATAAAAATTCGAAATCAGTTTGAGTCGATTTTCGAAAACGCGTGTGTTCGAGTGTGGCCAAGTCAAGGTTTGACTGAAGTGCTTTATGGTTAATATAAAAAAATTTTAAAAGCTTCATTTGAATGAAAATAAATTATCAAAAATAGAAATATTTGTATTCAAAAACTGTTCAAAACTGTGTCTAAAATAATAAATGCGTGCATATCTTTTGAAGCCAATATCTCCGCAAGTAACCATCAATCACAGCAACAGTCAGCAAATGTGCGCCTATTGCAATGCAAATGCAACTCTTGAATGACTTGCGAATTTCAAATCTGAGCTTATTTGCATTTCGTCAAAAAAAAAAATAAAAAATAAAGAAAAAATCAAAACAAATCTCAGCCAAGAAACACAGCATGAACTCAACTTTTCTTAGAAAATGTAAATGAAATCAAAAGTCTTAAACGACACAACAACAACAACAGTCGGCGCGCAGTACGTAAATCCCTATCGCAACAGCAAGTGGACTCCTTAGCAAAACACAAAACTCAAAACTCCAACTAAGCGCTCGATGGAGGCAGTTTAAGCCGCACGAGGGCTCGCAGAGTTGGTTTAGTTTTACTTTTGCTGCTAACGAAGCGCAGCGTTGATCAACCAACCGGAAACGGCAAAATAATGACATACTTACACATGTACATAGCATGCGCACACTCACACATATTCATATATTCACATGTATATTCATATATATATTTGAGTGGATGTGTCTGCATGCGATTTTTTATGAAATTTTTAGAAACGCCGAAATGATTTATAATTGCGGAAAAAACACTCGCTAAGTGAAGTAGCACAAGCAGTTAAACAAGCGCCAGTGTCTGGTGTGTGAATGTGTGCAGTGCATACAAAGAACAAATAAAAATGAAAATGAAAATTATAAAAAATGAAATTAAATAAATACTCATTAAGGCGACCGCAACAACAGCGAGTTGGTTGAATTAAAAGTACTTAAGACTTCTACAACGAAATTGTGGAGTTGTATGTGCGGACGCAAAAACTAAAGCGAGAAATCTAAAAAGTCGCAAATAATCAACAACAACAAATTTCTTTGTATATTTAGCAGAGTTAAGACACCTGTTAGATGCTATCCAAAACAATGAAATTAGTGTTTCTTGCGGTCAAGATGGTTATCTTATCTACATACATACATATATGATATATGATACATGAATGATAGTTATAAGTTCATATAAAATTAGGCAGAAATGTTTGACTTATTCATTCATGTCTTTTATGGGAACTTACTTTCGAACTGTAATTACAATGAACAACCAGACCATGCTGCCAACAGATTAGCAAACTGGGAAGAGGTTTGGTGTAAAAATGCCCAGATCGAAGATTTATGCAGTTCAGATAGTCAAAATATTGATTAATTGGTTACTGATGACCAAGTAGTAAGTAAGCTATAACCGCGTAAGCAGTTTCTATGCCAGTCAAGATGACCAAGTTTATCTATATATTACATCAATTCGCCTTCACAACTAACTTACAAGAATCATTAGTTGATGAATTAGACGATTAAATAGAACAGTTTACTAAAGTGAACTCATAATCGTTATAGGTCTGGGATATATAAGGCAGTTAGTGTTCTCTTCGTGTTCCAAATATGTATAATCACTATACAAGAGGTTCTTAGTCCAACTCCATTTGATATATTAATAATACTAATAAGATCTCATAGTCGTTATAGGTCTAGGATATATATGACAGTTTTCTATTCGTGTTCCAGATATATAAAATCACTATACAGGAGACTCTTAGTTCAACTCCATTTGATATACTAATGATACTAATAAGATCTCATAGTCGTTATAGGTCTGGGATATATATGACAGTTTTCTATTCGTCTTCCAGATATGTAAAATCACTATACAAGAGACTCTTAGTTCAACTCCATTTGATATTTTCAACGCAAGTGTCCATATATTTCACAAAACTTTTTACTCGAAGTGTCTCTTAAGGCATTCATTTGACTCTCATCTTTGGGAGAGATAACTTTACTTCTTATATGCCTTTAGAGCTTAAAGTAAGGTTTGGCAAGAAATATTCAATATTTGATTTCAAGGCTGACTTTGCCTTCAGAGACTTAAGCTAGTTCCAAATTAGACGAAATTATCTAGTATACATACATATATTGTAATATATATATTATATAAGTCTGTGAGCCACTTACATCTTACTCAATTCCGTTGTCAATTAACCATAAATCGCTTTACAATAACAATAAAAAACACTAAGTATCATTACTTTTGCAAGCGCTTCATTGTTGTTGCTCTAATTGCCTCACATGGACAGTTACACCCACAAATTTCGGTTAATTCCCTGCATTATTTGAGTATAATGGCAAACACCTTAATTGAATAATTATTTGTTAATTAACTTAAATTGTAAATGAATTAATTTTGCGTGATTTCGCACGAACTGAGCACACACATATACACAGAGGTGTCTGCAGGCAAATCTTCAAAGCGGATGATGAACTCCAAAAAACGCCCACAAAAGCTGCACCATTGCGTTTGCATGAAATTCGTTTAACAAAAAACAAAAACAAAAATTTAATGAAAAAGCGTTAAAACTCGAGTAACGTTCGAAAACTAATGAAGTGACGAAGATTTGAAATGGCGCACGGCTGATTGATAACAAGAGGGTTACGCCTGTTGAAATTTCGTCTCAACTCAGGAGGTGTTTTTCGCACACTTTGCACAATGCATTCGGCTGAGTCACAAATCATTGAATTTGCAGCTGTTGTTGTTGTGGTTGTTGGTTTCTTTTTTTGCAATTTGTGTATACAATTTTGGGAATTTAATTGCAGGCCAACTAGGCCAACATGGACCAAAGCAGTGAATGCGTTCAGTTCGAACTTCGCTGGTATTTGGTGTAAAGCAAACGCAGTGAACTTCAACGGCTGCTAAGTTGGCCAAATGTGTTAAGTAGCCAAGCACCCAAGCACCCAAGCAGTCAAGTATTCAAGTAGCCGAAAAAGCAAATTGTCGAGCGGCCAAAGCCAATTATGGCAATTGATGAAAGAGAAATCGTGAAATAATTGCGGAACAATATGAAAAATGCGCAGCCGAAAATTGCAAGCAAACAAACAAATACAATTACAAATATAAAAATAACAATAACAAAAATAACAACAAACAAAAATTAACAACAAACAAATGGCAAACAGAAAAATGTGTGAAAATAGTGTAAACATGTGAAGTGAAAATCGTAACAGCGAACGCAATTAATGTGAATTTGTGAACGCGCCTCGAACACAGGAAAAAAAAAACAACAAAAACAAATTTAAATTTCACACAAATTATAGTGAGCATGTATTGCGGTAAAGACTGCAGCTGCAGCTTGTGTCGCGAGCTGCGCAATTACAAGCCAGCCAAGCCGACGAAACGGCCCGCGCCACGGCCGCCCACTTCGCTATTCGGACGCTTCAACGAGAATTTCATACTGCGCCGACGCAGCACGGCCAACTCCTTTAAGACATTCCAGCCGCAGTCGCTGAAATGCAGCGAAATGTTTCAGCAACGCGCCGCCGAGACCACGCCGAACCTGTACTCCGAGCAGCCGTCACCGCAGCTCGCCGCGCAGCAGCAACCACAAGAAGACACCGCGGTGTCAGCAGCGGCGACACGCGCCAACAAGCCGACGGCGCCACCCAAGCCCAATCACAAGGTTGTCATCTACTTCGGCGATTCGATTGCGAATCGCGGCAAGCACAATGTGGGCGAGACGGCCAAGGACGTGGTGCAGGCCGCGCAGCTCTTGGATGACACGGCGCTCGACGAGTTGGCGCCCAAGCAACGCAGCGCGGAAGGCTTAGGACCGAAGAGTAGAGCTGATGGTGATGATGACTTGCCCTCATACATTGAAAGCGTGCAGAACGGCGTGATCAACATCAAGATCGAAGGCAACTATCAGCGCGCTAGCGCTTTGGTGGAGACGGTGGCCAAACCGACATTCGCCACTGTGCATGTGTGCGCTGAGGCGGAGCAGTTGGGCGGCGGCGGCGTCGAGGACAACGCGAGCCAGCAGTCGTGCGACTCGTGCGATTGGAGCTTTGTGCAGGAGTGGCGCGCACGGTACGCTATTCAGAATTGTAGTTATTTAATTTCCATTACAATATTTGAGATATTTGCCAAACAAGCATTTAAGCAATTTTACGCTTTGGCTTCACACCTCTCACAGCATCGAATTACTCAAGCAAATGTGTAAGTCGGCGCTGACCTCAGTGGCGTGTCGGCATTTTCTGCGCTTTGCGCCCAATAAATTTGAGCCAACGCGTGTGTGTGTGTTTGTTGTTGCAACAATTGCGGTGGCAAATGGGCCCATTTGTGGTTACGTATACGACGCGTTTACTTGCGCCCATTATTTACGAGCAATTTGGTGGCCCAAATTTATTTGCTCTGCACCCGATAATTGTATTGCTTTTGTTGTTGTTGTGCATTCGCTTTGCAAAATTTATGCATTTGAATGTCTCAATTTATCAAATTTTGCGGTAATTGTTGTTGGTGCTGTTGCGTTATTGCGATTATACGCTGGCAACTCAGCTGCGGTCAGTTAATTAAGCTGTTCAAAGTATGGCTTGGCTCGAGCAAAAAGCTGAGCCACGTTTGTTTCCCATATAAAATTTTACAATTGGCTCGACGATTTACACATTTATGTTTTTATATTTATTTTTTGGTTTCTTATTTTTATTTGTATTTTGCATTCGTTTAACCTTGTGACTGCTTGCGCTTGCGTTGGCTTTATCGAGTTGATTACTTCTTTTATTCTATTTAATTGTCTCAACTTTGAGGTCCCTTTTTATTTATTTTTCTTTATTTTTTATTTTATTTTTTTCTTTAAACTTTTGTACGATTATATTAACGGTATCCATTTCCACCGGGTCGGCCTGCTGTCAACCGTTAAAAAATGCAGCACATTTGTTCGATTGTAACGGTATTTTTACGGTGTATTAATTACAACTTTTTGCTTCACATTTTGCTATTTGCCACTTTTGGATTGACAACAACAAATAACTGTGGCTTAGCGAATTTATGGAGTCAACACTCCACTCCCAACCAGCCAGCTTATTCTAATTTTTATTTTTTTTTACGTTTTTGGAAATAAATTTTGTTGAACGAATTAAGACATTTTTCAGCATTTTTTTCGCAAAATTGGGCGGACAACCACAAGCAAGCATATTTTCATTAATAGTCTTGTGACTTTTCAAAATTTATTTTGTTTCTTTGTGAAATGAGGAAATAATCGCTCCATTTGTAACTTAGAAATACTACGTTTTAGTCAGTTTAGGTTTTGACATCATCCTACAGACATATCTAAAACTCTTTCCATTAAATTTTCTCAAAAGATTTAGTTTCTCTTAACTAATGTTGATGTTCCAAATATCAGTAAATTTGGGTATTGTATCTTCAGCGCCATCTACCGAATTCAAAAAATTCAACTAATTTGTCTACTAACTTATCAAATATATATGTGGTGAAGAGGTTGAATCGCTATAAATATGATTCCTGGCGGGCATGATCCCCATATAATGGTTGGAAGAAGACGCCAATATGGGTTTCGATTTTTAAGACTGAGTTGAATCGCTATAAATATAATTCCTGGGGGGTGTGATCCCCGTATAATGGTTGAAGAAGACGCCAATATGGGTTTCGATTCTTAAGACTGAGTTGAATCGCTATAAATATGATTCCTGGCGGGTATGATCACCATAGAATGGTTGGGAGAAGACGCCAATATGGGTATCGATTTTTAAGACTGAGTTGAATCGCTGTAAATATGATTCCTGGCGAGCATGATCCCCATATAATGGTTGAAAGAAGACGCTAATATGGGTTTCGATATCTTAGACTAAATAGTTCATTACAAATTTGCTATCTCAGTATCTGCTCTAGAAAATAGGATCTTTAAGCTTTTTAAAAAATCCTTCGCGCCATCTATCGGATAAATTAAATCGCTCTTAAATTGTCGACTAAAATATGATACGTTGTACATATATGTAATAAAGATCAGCATCTAGGGGAATTGATGACCGTATAACAATAATGTCCAATTTCATTGTCTGTCTGCTCTAAAATATGACGATATTTTAGAACATCCTGAGTAAGATCAGTTTCGACAGTTATTGTGATAGTTTGATCAGCTGTCTAAACTGTCTAAGTCAGCTTAAGCTTAACTACGTATTTCGGACAGAACCGTCTTACAATATAATTAAGCTTACATACATTCTATCTAAATGAAATCGAGTTGTTTTTGTAATTTTTTTTTGGTTATTGTTTGCCAGCCTTCTCTAAAAAATACAAATTTAAATATAAAAGTAATTAACAGAAGCTATAATTACAAATTAATTATAATTTCAACACATTCAGCAGTTCACTTGAGTTTAACAATGGAAAAATCGAAAATAAAATAATAACAAAATAAAAATAAAAAATAAAATTAGCAAAAACCGCACATAGTCTATCTAGCCAGCCCACTCTCACTACTCCAACTCAGTTGTGTATGTATGTCGGTTGGTTGCTCGCATTCGTGACGTCCGCTATTGCAAACCGCTCTCAGCCAATTTGCGCTTTTTTCAGCACAACACACGATCGCCCTGCCCTGCCTTTGTTACACATAATAATCAGACTGATGAAGATATTCACGCGATCGGCGAAGGCCTTCGTGCATGCCAACGTTGATTAGCAAAGACTTTTACTACTTCATTTGACAGGCAGCTTCCGTTTAATGGAAAACCTCAATGGTTGTTGCGAAATCTTTCTTTCAATGTTCGCCTTCAAGGTGAACCCAATTATGATTTCTTCATGGATCTGTGCAGATTGGACGCACATAAACACTCGTTTATCTAGCAAGTAACCGCTGTAAATTTATAATTGTGTAGTGCTTACTTCTAGCAGAGTACTAGTTAGTGCGTGAATGGCGAAGGGCCCGGCAGCTTACAGCTGTGACCACAGTATGACATTGGACATTAAAGTAAGTGGTCCTAGTTACAACTTGATTACGTGTTAATTTATTCAGTCCCTTGTTTTCGAACTCTCGAAAACACAAGGCCAAACATTGATAAGATTATTGGATGTTACAAGGATCCTGTTTTCCTCTGTGCAACATAGAATTTTTAGCTTAAAATTGGTTGGCATGAACTCAAGTTCCCTTTAGTTTAGATTGCTCTGATATTTAAGGCCGACAACTGCACAAAAGCTGGTTGAATAAGGTCCATTTTAAGATCCCAATCCTTTGCAATATATGAAGCGTCGTTTGAAGTACTGCATGCCTTAGAGAGTCTATGTATGTATGTCATTGACTGGCCTTATATATTTTAATGCTGACTAACTATGTGAGTTTGCTCGGGATACTCTCTAGAGAACCCGCTCCTTTGTTACGCATAAAAGTCTTTTCGGAAACCCGTGCCTTTTCTGGCAGTTCTTCCCAGATATTTACAGTCTATAGGCGTCTTCTTAGTTCAGTGTATGAAACATATTTGTCAAAAGGTGAAATATAAACAATATTTTTATAAACAATCACATCTGCTTAACAATTTTGACCTATTTTCTCCCAAACAAAGGCTCAGCTTGTTCTTGAAGACATTTAAAGTTCTAAACAATAAAAGTGTGCCAGCAGATGTTGTTCTTAGCCAGGCAGGTTCTTAGTCAACGTTCGCTAAAACAAAAGCTTTGAATTTAGTTGTTCTCTGCTTCTTCTTCTCCCAAATAAATTGTTGGAGCGGCAAAATGTGTGTGATTTACAACAATGCAAGGCAAAGACCAACAACAAACACAATAATTACAACAAATTATTGCCGCTTAACGTTTGTTTGCTTACGCGCATGCGCTGTTGAGCTTTGACGTTTAACACTTTTTGTATTCACACCTTTGTTGTTGTTGTTGTTGTTGTTTTGTTGTTTCCGTTTGTTGACGCGCGGCTACTACAGCTCTTCATATGCAAATAAGGCGCTGATGGCTACAACAACAACAACAACAATAAATGACATAATTTTGTTTTCATTGTCAGCGACATTGAGCGCGTCCGGCGGCCGCCGCACTTAACAGTTATGACATTTATCCAGCCACACAAACACATACACACGCTCACATGGCTTTCATTGAATTTTATTATTTTCATTGATTCTTACAACAAATCTGCCGCTATTTATATTCTTATGCAAATGTTGGTTCTTCGACGCGCGCAGGCGCATAATGTTCGGTAAGGCGATTTGTGAAAGAATGATAAAGTATAAAGGGAACGATTGTCTTCTGATTCAGTTTTATAATTAAATGCTGAATGCTCGTTCCAATTCTGAGTGGCCAAGAATTTGCTCTGCGGATTAGCGGTAATTGAGTGACAGCATAAACCCGGTGCCCGGTGGGGACACCGCCGACGTCTAAGACGCAACAGCTTATACAACTGACAGCGGTGCTGAGCTCACAGCTGAAAGGCGAATATAAGCCTTGATATACGAAGATTGTGGAGTGAAAAGAAAGCGCTTAAAGTTTCTAGCTGTTTCTTGAAGAACATACACTTTGCTTTGAGTGTTGTTTTAACGAATTTCCCTATTGTTGTTGTTCTGCATGACATTTGACTTAGTGAGTTGGCAGTTGTTGTAAGCCATAAGCAACTAAGCAGCTTAATTATGTGTAACTGTTTTGACGCGTTGAGGCAAACTGACAAACAGGCAGTTAGCGCAGAAATGCAACGCTGCAACTGTCAGCTGTCAGTTGTCACTTGCGAGCGATTTCACACATCTGACTGAAATTGTATATATGCATGTGTCTAATTAGTCTACGTTCTTTCTCTTTCACAGACCAACTGGCAACATGCGCGGCGACATGCCCGTCGTATTCAGCCCGCAACCAACGAACTCACAACTACACTGCCCCGTCGGCTCGCCAACCACAACGGGTTTGCCACATCAGAACCAAATGAGCGCCATGCCCACATCGCCATCTACCGGCACCACAATGACCGCCAACTCCGCGCCACTCAATACACCAAATGGTCTGAGTTCCTCCACTGGCCGCATACAAAGCCCCGCCGTGGCTACACCAGCGCCACGCATCTCCAAAGAGGTGGCGCAGCGTTTTAATAGTGGCGCACCCCATATGATGGCCAGTCCTCAAACAGGACACAGTGTTGTGCCCAATACGACAATTAATATACGGAATATAAGCAGTCCGCCACAAGCGCCTAGTAAACCGCCACCGCATCGCGCCTTGGCGGCACCTGCACGACTTACTGTGCAGAGTACGCCAGTGAAATCGCAGCCGCCCATGTTGAGCGGCAATCTGTCGCCACAGCAACCGCAGCCCCAACAGCCGACAGCACAACAAAAGTTCAACGCAAATGACAAGCGGCCCCTGCCATTGTCACTGGATTTGAGCAATTGCAGCATCGGCATACCAACTTCTGAGTCGACCTCTGCGAATGTTACTCCCAGCGGTGGCGGCTATCAGCTCAACACACACACAAAGTCAGGCGCGACGAGCACGCGCACACATCATCATGAATTTCGTGCACTGCAGCGTGTACAGGAGTGTCACAGCTCGTCGGATGAGAATCGCTCTTCGGGCCATGCGAGTATGTCGGATACTGGTGGTCATGGTAGTTCCTCACCTGGTGGTGGAGTGGCGTTGGGACCTTTACCGGAAGACCGTCTCGCCGCTGCCGTGACCAACCGCAGTACACGCTCTCGTACAAGCACCAATCATTCGCGCGCCCGCCATCGTGCTACGCCAGCAACTAAGGCACCATGGAGTGGCAGTGGTTTGGAGGATATTAAATTGGCCATACAACAACTGACAATGCGTTCGCAAACGAGTACGAGCACTTACAGCAGTCTCAGCGCTGGGTCGGAGAGCTCAGAACCCGCGCGGCGCTTAGGACGCTACTCGTCGCTGGAAACAGTAAACACAAATGTGACGAACGCCGACGAGTTTGTCTGGGTGGACTCACATAATCGACTAGTGGAGTTGCAACATCCACCCTGGAGTCAACACTGCATCATGCGCGTGATCCGGAATGGTCGTTGCAAGGAGCAAGCAGAACGCGTCTCAGTAGATACCATACCACGTCTAGGATACCTGCTGCAGCGCGCTTTGGTGCGTATTGCACGCGAAGTGCAGCGCCTCTCCGCCTGTTTGGGTCTGTGTTCAAAGCAAGAAGTCGCTGCCGCATACAAGATTGTGCTGTGTCCGGCACTGGCGGATTCTTGCATTAAGGCATGTCTGCGCGCCGCAGCCATGTTCGCTGTAACGGGCGATAGCGCTCTGAAACAAAGCAAGTCAGCGCGTGCTGGTCTTCAATTGCCGGTGGGACGTTTTCATCGTTGGATGGCCGACGCACGTCTGGGGAAATTTATACATGAGTACGCGGCAGTGTATCTATGTGCGGGCATGGAAAACCTTCTCGAAGAATTGCTGTTGCAAAGCTTTCCTGCAGATACATCTAGCCAATTCACAACAGCGGTGCTGGATCAGTCTATTGCACACTCCGGTGATCTGTGGGGTCTTCTTCAGCCTTTCGCTCATCTGAATGCTGGACGCATAGCATCAGGCGCACTTACCATGCCAAGGTGGGCAAGTCTGTCATCACTTGGTTCAGGTACCCAAAAAAGTGGTAGTTCGGGTGGTAATAGTAATGTGTCTCTGGAGCCTTGTCTGTTGACGACCTGCGTTGGCAGCATAACTGAATTGAAAGACTTGACTTTACGTGCTCAACAGAAGTTCCAGCATACAGCTCTTTCTAACGCTGCGCTCTCCACATTGTTTTACTTCATGCGCTGTTCGCAGTTGGAACATAGTGACTTGAGCGGCGCGCCTTCCAGCTCCAGTGGGAGCGCAGGTGGCAGCAGTCAGAATGTGCAAGAGCTTTGCTATGAACGTGCGTATGTGGTTCTACCGCCTTTAGTGGAATGGTTGCGAGTTGCTTCGGCACATGCGGAGTACCGACACGCTGTCATGATAGACAAGGACGACATCATGCAAGCCGCGCGACTACTTCTACCAGGTGTTGATTGTCCAATGCGACCGATTGGTCACGAAGAGGAACTACCCACGAAGAAGACACATTTCTCACACCCCGGTGCGACAACTCCCATTGCATCAAGCATTAGTGAAGATACCACGGAGTTGGGCAAGCGCGCCACCATAATGCTTGCTTTTAAGCTTATGCTCACTGGACGCGCCGAGTTAATGGCTCAGGCGGCGAATCTCTTGCCGCCCACCACGCGTTATGACACACTTAATCATGCCGGCTTGACGGCGCTTATGATTGCAGCGATACGCAATGACGAGGTGGCGATACAGGCGCTACTCGATGCCGGTTGCGATCCGAATGTGGAAGTGCCACCAGTTGGTCAACAGAATTTCCCGGGTGTTCATCCAGATACACAGCACTGGACGGCAGTGACATTCGCTGCAAGCCGTGCCAATTACTTGGCCTTGCGTCTGCTGCTGGAAAGGGGTGGTAAGGTGGAAGGTGGCGCGCGTCTAAGTGAAGAGAAACCAACGCTGACCCCGCTGCAAGTGGCTTGCGGATCTGGTAATGTCGAAGTCATTTCGCTGCTGCTAGCACATGGCGCCAACGGATTTCTCTCCACACAACAGAAAGATACTATGTGTTTTGCGGGTGGTTCGGCTCAGCGGGGCTCATATTGCGCCATTTCTGTGACCGCGGCGCATGGTCAACGCGCATGTCTACGCAAACTGCTCTCCCATCCAATGTCGCCGGGCAGCAAAGACGTGCTCTCGCTCGAGGAAATGCTAGCCGAAGGCGAACCTGTGGGCAATGCGAGCAGAGGTGGCGCTTGTGCGGGAAATGCGGGTAGCGAACGCATAAGCGCCGAGTTGCCGCTCACATTAAACAAGACACAAATCAAAAGTCTGCAAGAGGCAATGTACCACAGCGCCGAGAATAACCATTTGGGTAAGTAATTCTTAAACGAACCGAATTTATTGAAACAGTTCTTAAGAACTCTCTCTCTCTCCAAACAGATATTACAATAGAGCTGCGCACCCTGGGTGTACCATGGACTCTACACTGCTGGATGCATGCATTGGCGGCGGCGCACGAGTTGCGCTTAGATGCCGTAATCGATCAACTGCTGCAGGATTTCCTACAAGTCTGCCCGGACGACTACAGCGCGCAATTCGTGAGTGAGTGTCTGCCGCTGCTCTTCAACATCTTCCGTTACAGCAAAAACGAGGGCACGACGCTGCTTTTGGCCGACATTTTTGCCACATGCTTTGGCTGGGAGGCCATCAAAGCGATAAAGGAGGCGGTGATGCAATCGGTGAACAGCTCGCGCATCGACCCCAAATTCGTCAACAATCCAGAACTGAGTGACGTGACTTTCAGGTGAGTTTGAACAGCTTAGATAAATCCTGCTCGCATGTTTACTTCATGGCATTGCCTTTATATTTGCAGAGTGGAAGGCAAAATATTTTATGGACACAAAATAGTGCTCGTCACCGCCTCACCGCGTTTCCAGAGCATGCTCAGCTCCAAGCTGAGCGATGGAAACACGCCCACAGTGCAGATCAACGACATTCGCTACCACATCTTCCAGTTGGTCATGCACTACCTGTACAGTGGTGGCTGTGCCACATTAGAGGTTAGCAACGCTGACGTTTTGGAACTGATGGCGGCGGCGAGCTTCTTCCAGCTGGAAGGTTTGTTGCGCTACACCGAGTCACGCTGCTCGGAGATGATCGACATCGACAATGTGGTGGCCATGTACATCCATGCGAAGGTAAGCAACTAACTACCATTAAATTACAATTAACGAATAAGTAATAATCACATTGCCACTCCGCAGGTCTACAATGCCAACAAGTTGCTCGAGTACTGCCAAGGTTTCTTGCTGCAGAATATGGTCGCTCTGCTGACCTATGACGACTCCGTCAAGCGTTTGCTCTTCGCCAAAAAGATACCCAACCACGATGTGCTCTCCGGCCTGCTGCACACGCTGCAACAACGCATCAAGCAGCGCAAACCCATGGGCGTGGGCAACTTCCGCCAGCAGCTCAGCTCACCGCCACCAGGCACCGCAGGCGCTCATCTCATAAGCACGAGCCTGAGCAATGGCGTCGGCGGCAGTTTGGGTGCTGCCAAGAAATAAATTAGCACATTTACACTGTAATATATAGTATATGATGGAATGGACTGCTAAAAGTTGTGACACTTGAGTTTGGGCAGCGTTGCCAAGCTTGACTCCAGCAGAAGTGGAGTTTTGAGGTTAAAATTAAATGTTTACAATATTGACTTAGAAAGTAAAGTAAAAGGTATATATATATATAATTAACTAAACATATTTATATGTTCGTAGCTGTAAAGACACTTTAAATTTATCGAAATTTTTGCTTCCACGAATACAATTCATCCAATAGTGAAAGTCGACCACTTTTATTAAAATGTTTTTGTTGTTTCTTGCAATATATATGTATATGTATGTATAACTTTGTAGATTATGAGACAAATAAATTAGTTAGTAACCATTTGTAGTATCCTTAAGCATTCGAAGTACTCCTAGGTTGCCTTTAATGCTTGTACGTAGTTTTGCTTGTAGTTTCTAGCGGAATTTAGATACAATATTGTATGTATGTATATTTAGTTTACCCGAAATTTTTATTAGAATTAATAAATTAAAATAATCAAGAACAAATGTGTTTTTAAAAGGGAAATTCACCATAACCAAGTTCTCACCGAGTACAGCGCCTAAAGGTATACAACAAATATTGAAGAACACAAGCGATCGTGGGGAAAAGTCTTTTTATTCTCATTTGCAGCAATTCAAGCAGATGCTAAGTACAACTTAAAAAAGAAACATAAAATAAAAAAAGCAAAAACAAAAAGTCCACACCTAAAACGTTCGTTTCATAATTTATCTCTTAACCGTATTCGCATTTACATGTATGTATGTATGTATGTATATGTATGTAAACATCTGCACAGCGCCTACACCTGCATAATTTGGCCATTCCAAACGGAGCCAACAACCGGCACTTGCTGAACGTGCGGAACATGTGGACCCTGTGGAACATGCGGTACATGCGACAGCACATCTTGTGGTCTCGGCTTCTCCTCCACACGCGGCAATTGGCTGTTGATCTTCGCCGCTGTCGAAATCTGTGGCATTATATTATTGCCCTCGGGCACGAAGCCACGATCATCGGCTTTGTAATGCACCACCACCTCCTTGCCGTTGGCATCGAAGTACGAGTAGCTGCCGCTGATCTTCAAATACTGATATTCGGTGCCTGGGTTGATGACTACAGCGCTCTCCTGGCGGAAGGAGCCGTCTTCGCCGCGATAATGAAAGTTATAAGCGCCATCAGTGGACTGCTGTAGTCCCGCGTCCATGATACCGACAACGGGTACGCGCATATCCATCTCTGGATCAACAACCGGTCCCACAGTGTCCACCGGCGGCGCACGCAACTCCATTACGGGCTCGGTGACCATAACCTGCTCATCGACGGGTGCGGCCCACGCACTAGCCAGCATTACTGCGAAACAGATCTGCGGAGAAAATGATTATATTTTGGGTTTTCGTTATGTGAGTAAGCTTTACTAACGTATCGGAACATTTTCGTTGATCTCGGCTTTGGGTGTTGCTCACTTGACTCTGACTTAACAAATATGCTCCAGCACTGTGTACACACAAGTTTTATACCCAATTTGCTTTGTCAGAAAAGTAAAAAAGTGCGTGCATACCCAATTTCTTCTGCATGAAAGACAGCATGAGTTTTATTTTTAGTCTCCATTTTGGCACTTAAACAGCTTTTAATTGCGCTTAAATGCACTGATTCTTCAAGTCTTTAAACTCAGTTGTGTTGATTAACCAAATTATGCACTGGGAGAAATTGTGTTAATTAGATAAAAATAGTAGAGATTATGGAACCTCAAAAAGAGGACGAAATGGCCACGAAAACCCCCACGAAACTGAAAAATCGTTCCCTTAACTGATGGGGTCTAGCAAATAACACTTTTAACTTAGAAAAGGGAAGTAATTAACATTACGATAGCAGACGGATCTTTCGAAGAACATTGAGAAGGATCTTTCGTAAAATATTCATCTAGCAATTCATACAAACCGCTTTTCGAACCATGAAAGAAATTAGGACCTGACTGAATTTGGGCAAATACGAGCACAGGTTTTACATACCACTCAATAATTTCCATTTCAACAGGGTCTAAATAGTTCTTTCTTCTTCTTCCCTACAGCAGCAATGCCACTCCATAACATCGAGGGAAGTGAATTGTTATATTACGTCATGACAAATCACATGCTGTTTGCTACACGTGTTTCCAATCGCGTCAACTGACAAAGCTTCTAAAAGAATCGCAAACAATTTGAGTAATGACTCTTCAGTGTGCCATAATTGACGCATCTTCACGTCTTCTCGCAACACTGCCGCGGAGTCATACGCAATCACTGTCAGCAAACGAACAAGTAGCAACAAAAACAACATCGATGGAAAAAAGGAAGATGAGCTACAAGTACAGGACGGCGTCGCGTCCGAGTACCATATGTTCGTGCATGTGGCTGTGTGTTCTGGATTGCTGAGTGTTGGCAATTCTTATTTGCTCCATTTCTTCTCGTTAAACACCAGCTGATGTAGTGAAGTGTCGGTGAACTTGCGACGCTGTGACTAAACAGAGGTAAGTGGAAGTGAAGTGTTGGCTTGCGGATTTCGTAATGATTAAGAAACTTACTTTACAACAATTTCGGAGGAATGCAAAATTGAAGATTCTTTTGTTTTTGTTTTCTTTTTTATATATGCAAATGTGGAAGTATGCAATTAGGAAATATTATGGATATCCAATACTCATAAATAATCAGCGGAACTCACGCAGAGCCCTTTACTCTTGAAGCAAGAGGGAACTTGTACAATTTTTTGTATTTTTTTTTTGTTGCTGAGACCTACTTTGACTGAGACCTCCCTTTATACAGAGATCTTACACATAACTTTAAAGAACACAACTCTGCTGTGGACGAAGTCTGAGTTCGAAGGAACCTATGTACTAAAGACTTTGTTTAAAGAACCTTAGAATCACGATCCAGCTAGAATAAACCTAATTCAAAGTACTACATTACGAAGAGTTGAGCAGCAGAGGTGTATAAGACAAAGGTATGGATGTATTTTTATAATTAATGAGCATTTTTTGTATATTATTGGGGTACGTGATTTCGTGATTTCGCCCACCTTTCACGAGCAAATTCGCTTTGGTTTATTTACTTTTGTTCGTTCGAAATAATTAAATCATCGATTTCCTTTGCACGCCTTTTTGAGCAAATACATCAAATCATTTGCGTTTGTACCGTTCAACGCTTAGATGAAATTCTTATAGGCAACAACAATAACAAAAACAAAAACAGTGTACAACAAATGCTGTAATTCTCCATACACACACACACACACATATTAGTGTGCTCAGGCATTCATGTGGCTGTGTGTGGCATACTTACGCCAGCCATTTGAACATCTGAATAATTTCGTTCTGCTGTTGTTGTTGTTGCTGTTGCGCTTCTGTTTTTTTTTTTGATTCCTTTTCGGCATTGTTTATATAAAATAAAATTACTTGTGTTCACAGCCGCCCTCTCCCTGTGCACCTCTGCAATATTTATTTCCATCATTGCTGCCTTCGATTTCCGTCTTTCTGCTGCCATGAAGACATGGTTGGTCTATTTTTAGCCATCGACATCGCCATCGAATCAAATGCGCGGCGCGCAGTCAGCAAGGCAGGCAGTCAGCCCGATCGATTCAACATTACTTGCTGACGCCGTCGCTGCCCGCGTCGCCGCTGCTATTTTTGGACTTTCGCTTCGAAGGCTGCCCAATAAAACAATCATCGCTCCAGAAAACCGCGCGCCGCTCACCACTCGCCTCTGGCAAATGTCAAGTGGTGTGTGTGTGTGTGTGTGTGGTGAACTGGCTGCGGGTTGCAGTGTGCAGGCTGCAACGTGCGTCAAGTGCATGTGGCTTGCAATTGTTGTTGTTGTTGTTCTTGTTGTACAACGCGCGTTCAATAGCGATCACAATACTTGAGTGCGGTAAATAATTTCTAAATATTGTTTGTTGTTTCTGGTTAGCGGCGGCCGTTATTAGCGACCCCGCAGCGCTCAGCGCATTTCTAGGCGTTTATTGCGCGTATTGAATAACAGCACCGGAAGGCGTTTGTGGTTAGTTGTAGTGGCAGGTTGTGGGACCACAAATGAGTTGGGTGAAAATTCTTCTTTTCTTCACTGGTTTGGTGCAGTGGGGTGCTAGGAAGCTCCCCCCCATGTATAGATGAAGTATGTATGTATATTTGAGGAGGAGAGAGTTTAGTTAATATTTGTGGATCTTAGTTTTTCGATTCGAAGTGACTTTTTAACGTTTTTATTCATGGGAAAAGAAAGGCGAAGCACCGAGTGGAGATTTGTGTCTTAATTAGCTTTCTTTAAGTCATATCTTTGTACTGCTTGCTAAAAGAACAATATAAATTCTCACTTCGCTACTTCTATTCACTCTTCTAGACTAAAAATCAAGTCTCTTCAATATTTCTCATAAATATAAAAATGGGTTTAGACTTCTTCTTGGTGTTTTAGACGATACTGTCCTTCCATTTTTGGTATACGTTATAAGACTTCCTGCCAAGCTTTAAATAGCAAGCGTAACTAACGGGATTTCAACGGTGTTTCAATTGAGGTTTTTCTTTAGATTACTTTTTTATCTCTGCTTGAAGAATCCTAATATCAAAAGTATAATCATTACAAAATCTTCAGATCAAGAGTTGAGTTCTTCTATAGCTTTCCTTCCAATTTCGCTTGTTCTATGAAAAAAAAAAAACGATTTCTTAGAAATGTAATTAATATAAATTTAAGTATGTATATTCATTGTACAATTTCGCTACGAAGAATGAAACAAAGAGTTTGTTTACATTTGCTTTGCCGCCGCGAACAGCTATTACCAAGACGCTGACGCTTTCCAAATTTTCTAGCTTTGCGAGCGGCAACACTAGGCCAACCGGCAGTCGGCTGTTGCCAGCGCTTTCGTTACTACGCGCGCACAGCAACAACAACAAATGGCACATACATACAAATATATGAGAACCATATGAAAGTCTCCACAGTGTGTGTGTGGGCCCCCGTGTGGCAATGTAATCGCAGCGTTTTATTATTTGGCATGCGGCCAAAACGATATCGAGCGATTGCGTGGCTTGCGCGCGCGAAATCAGCAATAGCGGCCAACAGCCGCGCTAAGTGATCGCCCGCAAGCGGCCAAAATACATACGCTGCCAATATATGAGTACAGCAAACGGTATGGCTATAATAATTTTGATTTTCAATTCTTGATTTCTCACATTTTTTTATTTTTTTGTTGTTGTTATAATTTTTTTCTTTTTGCGCTGAAAAATTATGAAATCTGCTTATGTCTTTGTGTATGTGTGTGATTTTGATGCAAGTTGTTCTCGCTTCTAACGTTTGCTGCCTTTTTGTTGCTAGTCATCAGCAAATGCGGCTAACGGAAAATCAACGGGGGTGCAAGGAGGCAGTCGCAATTGTGGCAATCATAAAAAATGAAAAATTAATTTCAATTTGGCAAAATTTGTAGGCGAAAATGTTAAGTGCAGATTTTTTATATTTTTCAAAACACATACATACATACGCTCATACATGTGTTAGGCAGTAAATTTTTCATTTTATTTGAAAAAAAATTGAAAAGTGTGTCTTAACAGCATTTTTGATGGATTATGTTTAAGTAAAAGTTTATATATTTTGAATTTTTTGAATTTATTACCGTTATTTTACGTAGCTGTTTAATGAACTTCGCTGGTTCATTAATTCCACTTTTATAGCAACAAGAAAACTTAAGGCAGTACTCTGCTTTAGAAGCCGAAAAAAAAACGTTTTTCAGCAATTATTTTTGAAAGGGAAGGAAATGATTGCGGTAAACGGAATTTTAAGACGATAGTGTACTATATTTAAGGCTTAAAAAACAATATTTATTACTAAAAAGATATTGAAATTTTTTCAAAGTTGTAAGTATTTTTCTGGAGCGCCTGGAGTCTGCACTTGTAAATCGGTGCCGGTGATGGAGGTCGTGCGATGCATCTGAAATAGTCGAACCAATTTTTTTTTTTTAATTTTTATAAGTTCCTTTTCTTTATAAACTAAAAAAATACCGAAGAAGTTATAAATTCCAAATTTTTTCGAAGTTTGAAAAAAAAATTCACTTTTTTAAGAAAAAAAAAATTGACTTTAATTTTCAAAACAAGTAGTTTAAATAATACTTTGGTCCACCTTTTTTAGTTCAAATAGAAGATAATATAATACTGAAGCTAGATCAATTTGGTTTTTTTTTTCGATCGGACATATATGTATTCGTTTTGCTATCGCCGGCACCGTTTTCTAACACTTGTGAAATTGAAAACTCGAGAAAACGCGCTTTAAAGTTTTCGGAGAGCATTCGCAACTGCTCGACGCTCGGCCACTAAAACTGCTCTAGCTTCGAAAATATGTCGAATTGGCCTCTGGTATTTTAAAGACCCATTCTTGGATAGTTTTGGAAGAAATTTAAAACAAAACAAAAAAATCGATTTTTTGAAGCCTGTAAAGCAGACTACTGCCTTAAGAAAAATTTAACTTTTTTTTTTGAGATTGCAACGCAATTACTTAAGTATATGTGTATGTATGTAAGTATATATATGTGTAGATTCCCGTAATAAATAGTTAGAGCATGTTTAATAATTTGCAGCAAAGCATTTCATTTAATTCGAGCAAATCGCACACACATTCCCTCGATACAATTCAATTACTATTCCACCGCCCTCACCCCCCTTCGCATTCAATCCAATTGCATTTGAGCGTTATGCAAGCGCGAAATCAAATCGATTCTTCTGGAAATTCGCATAAAATTGTTCTGTTTCATTTCAATTGCGAAATGTTTGTGTTATTCTTGCCGAAATTGTTTATTTTAGTTGCGCTTACTCATTACACATTTACACACACACACACAGCGCATTCTAATAATTCATGCAAATGCCTCCTGTATGTATGTGTGTGTGTGTGTGTGTGCATGAAAATCGGCAATTGAAGTTGTTTTGCGTTGAAATTAATTTAATATTTCGCAAATGCTTAACGAAATGTTTATGTGGCCGGAATTTCGAGCTTTATTTGGGCGCATAAAAGTTTGCCTTTAAGCATTTTGCAAGCACAAAGGCGTTTATTAACGAACGATTTAGTGTTTAAGAATCAAAAAAAGAAAAAAAAATTAAATTTTAATTTTTTCAGTTTTGATAATAAAAAAAATACCAGTATTAATTTGCATTTTAAAATATGTGAAACTTGAGTTAGGCTATTTTGCACATTTCTTCCAATAAATTACAATAAATATCGTTTTACTCACCTCTTTGCTTTGTTATTTATCACATTCCCTTGGATTTGCGTTAATTTTCACTAAAAACCGTTGTTTAAATTCTAAGTGAATACGTCTCTTCCCCTTTCCTGTCGTCCCAAACAAAGCGACAGTAAGCGGAAAAAGACAAATCTACCAGAATTTTGTTTGTTAGTTTTACGATGGATGCTTTAGCTTTAGCATTGATAGTTTTTTATTGAAAATTCAAACATTTTTCGAAAACACTTTTACCATTCGACAGATAAAACGATGGTTCCACCCGTCAATATTTTCTTTATTAACATCGGAGTTGCATGTTATGTAAATTTTTGTAATTTATTTGGTTAAATTTGAGGTTAGATTTGATATAAATAACCTATGAATTGCAAATATAAATTCTATGAATCCTTTTTTCTTTTTTTTTCATTTTAATTTTCTGTGTAATGATTTCATTTGCACTAACATTACTTGAACTTGGCGGAGCTCTTTGTGTACTTTGAGGTTTCAACCATACATCTATAGACCGATGAGTTCGAAAACTAGTTTCAAAAAGACGAAAAATCCTTCAGTGTGTCTCTCTAATACATGTTTTCGAGATCTATTACGCCCAATTAATACGAAAGAACTTGTTGTAATATTATCCAAAGGTCTTCTTTGGAATAGGATAGCCAACACATTGTCTTCCATTTTTTCATAAGTACAATAGTTCGATATTATTCTAAACTACTTGTTGAGGAAAATATAAAGCAAATTGTCTATAGACTCAAAAATACTATAATCTTACGCATTCTAGTATATTTCTTAAAAAAAGAAGCACAAATAGCAAATCGACGGCAGACAAATTAAGTGTCTTACCACATAATCTACAACAAAGCATGTTGTATATAAATCAATCCAAATCAGCGACGAGTTCAAAAGGTTTTTGAAAAACATGATTTCTTAATTAACTAACAGCAACCAGCACGAAAAAGTCAAGTTTATTAAGCAGAAACCAAAAAAAAAGAAAAAAAACAACAACAACAAAGTAGCCTAATGAAAATAGGCATGAAATTAGGAAATCTTGAAAAAAAAACTATGAGAGGACATCTGTTGGAGCGGCTGAAATAGAGCAAAAAATAAAAAAAAAAATAAAACAATAAAATCTATAAAAAAAGATAGCGCCGAATTCCAAAGCGAACCAACAGCTAAAGATAGGAACATATGTACATATTATATGTATAATATATGAATCTTCTTTATATCTTTATATATATCTATATATATATGTACATATACTTCAAATGAAAGCCGAAACTGTCCGTAAGACTTGTATCTTGGAAATCGGAAGCTAAACGCGCTTAAGGCAGTAAGTAGTCTGCTTTACAGGCTTCAAAAATCGATTTTTTTTGTTTTGTTTTAAATCTCTTCCAAAACTATCCAAGAATATGTCTTTAAAATTCCAGAGGCCAATTCGACTTATTTTCGAAGCTAGAGCACTTTTAGTGACCGAGCGTCGAGCAGGTGCGAATGCTCAGGCAGAACTTTAAAGCGCGTTTTCTCGAGTTTTCAATTTCACAAGTGTTAGAAAACGGTGCCGACGATAGCAAAAAGAATATATGTCCGATCGAAAAAACCAAAGTGATCTAGCTTCAGTATTAAATTATCTTCTATTTGAACTAAAAAAATTGGACAAAAGTATTATTTAAACTACTTGTTTTGCAACTTAAAGTCAATTTTTTTTCTTAAAAGTGAATTTTTTTTTCAAACTTCGAAAAAATTTGGAATTTTATAACTTCTTCGGTATTTTTTTAGTTCATAAAGAAAAAAAACTTATAAAAATTAAAAATTATTTGGTTCGACTGTTTCAGATGCATCGCACGACCTTCATCACCGGCACCGATTTAGAAGTGCGGACTTCAGGCGCTCCAGAAAAATACTTACAATTTTGAAAAAATTTCAATATTTTTTATAAATAAATATTGTTTTTTAAGCCTTAAATATAGTACACGATCGTCTTAAAATTCCGTTTACCGCAATCATTTCCTTCCCTTTCAAAAAAAAAATTGCTAAAAAACGCTTTTTTTCGGCTTCTAAAGCAGACTACTGCCTTAAGACGCTTGACTTATTGTCGTCAGCATTTGGACTTGAACTTTGTCCAAAACTTTAGGTAAATTCTAACAAAGCAGCACGTGCAATTTCGAATACTCTTCAACCTCAAAAAAAAAAATAAAAGGGATTTTTGAATTTTTATAAAATAAATTTAAATTTTTCATAAGTGGATTATTATGTAATCTCACTTGTGCGTCTGTTTGTATGTGAGATGTATATGAATCAATAGAATTTGGACTAAATTGCGTGGCCTTGATCTGGGAAATTCCCATGCTTGCGCAGCCAACAGAGTTCGCTGTAGATATTTAAATTTTTTTTTACGGATTTGAGGTTATGAAAAGCAAAACAAGAAATCTTTAGTACGGCGTCGTATAGTGTATGTATTTTAATATATATCGTTGGCTTAATATAGAAAAGGCGTATCTACATTTTTTTCGAAATCGCGTTTTTAATGTATTCTGGTAGACCACTGTCAAATACTCCTGCCCTTAAAAAATTATTGGGCTATGATCGTAAATAACGGATTTATAGTCATATAAAAAAAAGCCCTAACTCATTCGAAGTTACAATAACAACATAAAGCCCTGTCTCAAATAACTTCAAAGAAATGTAAAATAATAACATAATTATACCACAATTGATTTTGTTACCTGTTTTGAATAAAAATTGCAATATAAATGTTTTTTGCATCTTAAGTTTTTAAGGTTTTATTCAGTTTTTTCCTTCTCCTGAAAAGTAACGAAAAGTGTAGATACGCCTTTTCTATATTAAGCCATCGATATGTACAATTGAAAATCATAATTTCAGATTTGTTTAATATTTTTTCATGATTCCATATTACACTTTTTTATATTATTTATCCATATATATGAACATATCCACGCCAGTGCTTCTTTTTCATTTCCCCAAGCTAAACATGTCTGTCAGCTTCAGCTCGCACAGTGCGCTGCCGCCGTGTTGGCTTTTTATGCGACCTGTCATAATTAATCTTGGCGCGTCGTGACACAGTTTTCACAGCAGCCAAAAAGGCGGAACCAACGTGGCGACAAAAATCAAAACAACAACAAAACAGCAGAAAATATGGAAAAGCGCAAGCAATCAAATGGAAGCTGCCACACATAGACATCTGCATTTGCTGAAGGTGTGTGGCGCACATGCTTTGTGGAAAAAAATGCTGAAAAGCGAGAGTTCTGGCTGTCTTGATTTGTTTAAGAACGAAATAAATTAATTAAAAAATGACAAGATAAACGCGTATGAACTGTGCATGTGTGGCAGCAATATACACGTCTTTTGTAAAACATATGTATTCTTCAATTCTTTTGAATTAGATCTTCAACGCCACAAACTCACACTCGTACGAAAAATATAACGGTACGCAGTTGTGGCTGCCACATTTAAATGCAATTTGCTTAAATTTAGCTATTTAACTCACAATTTCGCCAGCTAACCCACACACACACCCACATACATACACGCGGCATTTAATTTCCGTTATAACCGCACTCATATGCATTTTGTTTCATTTATATTTTCCTCAATTCTATAAAAATTCATTCAAACGTCATTTATTTATCTGTTGGTACACAGCTTCTGGGACTGCCTTGAGTCTTGGCTGGCGGCGCGGCGTTGGCCGTATGCGTCCTTTTGCTGGCTGACAAGTGGCGCTGTCTTGTCGTATGTCGCCAATGGCATCGGCAACGTGCAACGCCTGCAACACGGTGTGTAACGGGTTGGCTGAAGAGTAGTGTGTGGATGCGCTCTCAAGCGACAAATGGCGGCAAATTTCATTCATTCACCAGCTTCTGGGTTATATATATTATATGTTATTATAGATTCACTACATATTTACAGATAGAAAGACTGTTCATTAATAATTTAGGCATAACTGAGCGAGCCCTTTTGGAGCAAACTATAGGCAATGTAAACTGTGCTATTGAGTTGCCAGCACAGAGAAATATACGTTCATCTTGAAGTTGGAGAACCTAGGTTATCGAAAGAAATGGAGCTTTGGAATTGAGAACTACGGTAAAGACTTTAAAATTATATTTTAGAACAGCCAGTAGTTACTTTGAGCAGTATCAAAAACTTTGAAGACCAACGAAAAACATATGTCTTCACTCGACTCAAATTTAGCAGAAACTATTGAGTTGTAGAAGATCTAAAGGAAAAAATGTTAAGTTCTAAATAGACTGTGTACCTTTTTTCCGCTACCAAGAGTCACCCCTTTCGTAAGTACGCTGCTTATCGTACAAAGTTTTGAGCTTACGATCCGGAATGGGAGTCTCGCACCACACAATATGCAAAGCGGAGGGCATTTTTGTTTATGTATAGCGCGTATCCACATCCTCTTCGACAGTCAGCGTTCGGGGGGAGAGCCAACATTCGTTTGAAGAACATTTCAAACAGCAGCGCAAAGAACTTGCAACAAACATTATAGGCCACGCATAAATATACAATCATGTATGGGGTTCAAAAAACGAGCCACAAACAGGAAAAGCAATAAATTTCATAAGGAGAAGGAAACCAAATGCAGGAGAAACACTATGCGCCACAAGAAACCATGCAACAACGGCGATCAGTGATCTGCCCTTACTGCGAGCGCAGCGGCTATTTTCGGAAATAATGTGCGCGAAGGGTGGGAAGTTGAGGAAATTGATGCGCGTTTAGAAATCTCAGCGCGAGCTGCGTGAGGCGTGCGCGAGTCATAAACAAAGATCGCTTTCATGCGGTTAGTTGTTTTTTTCACGCAGCATAATGCAAGGGGAGCAGCGCGTGTGCATATTTAGGCGACGCATGCCACGCGCCACGCCAGCAAGCAACATACAAATGCACTTTTGATTGCCGACATACATACATATATGTATATGCGTCGATATGTCTTCCTACGTAATTGAAGAAATAGCACCACATGTGCCAAGTGCTGCACTGTGTGGCAAGTTGCGATCCAGCCACATGCCATCGTGCCACGCACAAATTACCGCACTGCGTTGCACATGGCCTCAACCTTTTGCAATGCTTTGTGGCAAGCAATGCGTGCAACATTTTCCGCCTTTTAACGGCATTCTTTCGCTCGCCTTTTTACAGCCGCAAATCAGAATTTATCGCCGCCTTTCAAAGATTTCACTTCCATTGTAAACAATACGCGTGTGTTGTTGTTGTTGTGGCAAGTTATCACGCTGCTGACGTAAGTAGCGCGCTCCCCTTCCTCTTTCCTTCGCTTCGCTGAAATTTCCGGCAGTTAGTATACATTTCCACTGTCGATGCTGGCATTTTGTATATTTTTCCAGAATTTTTAACACTTTCCACACGTTGGCGAATTGTTTATTGTTTTATGTGTTGTTGTTGTTGCGCGTTTTCCAGTTTTATTTATGTATTTGTGTGTTCGTATATCTTACGAATTCGACTTGTTTATTTTCGGCAAGTGTGCGCTTGATTTATTTCGAAATTTAATGGATCGTTAAAAAATAGTCGAAGTCAAAAGTTCAAGATGTCCGTTTCATCACTTCAGCGGTTGCTATGGCGATTTGCTTCAAAGAATTTGTTCTAAGAAACGTATTTCGCTCAGTTGGCAAGATCGTATGTTATGTGAATTTGTTTTATTTTAAAAAAATCGGTCTCTTGCTAACAGGAGCTTCCTGTTAGCAGTCTAAATCTTCTAAAAGCTATCAGTGGGTTTTTAGTTCTTATGTAGTTGAAACTTATGATCTCATCACATATCAACGGATAGCCAAATTCTTCGTAAACAGGTTCTTCAAAGTTTAATTTCTGGGAGAAGCCTGGGAGGAAATATAGTGAGGTTCCTCCCCTCATTTACAAAAGTATAGTTAAGGTGCTTTGAATCTGAGTCACCTTTCTGAACTAATCTTTATATATCCGAGTTTTCATACTGCGAAAAAACATAATAAATCACAGATCATCTTGTGGCATGAATAAAAGCCGAGTGTGCCACTATTAGCTGGCAATAAAATTAGCAATGAACACCACTAAAGATCACCCATAAATCAACCATCATGAATAACATACAAGTGGGTAACAAAGTACAGTGGACCACAAATTGCACGACATTTCCGTGATTCCCCATTGCGAGGCAAGACTAATGGACCCTATTTCACTGAGGCAAATTGCATTTAAAAGCGAATTCATTCACTGCGTATTAAAGAAAGAGAGGCAAAACAAAGAAATCTTTTCAAAAAATGCACAAATCACGGATCAAGTTAACATAAGGGAGTTCCCTACTGAAAGTGCTCCGCGTCAGCTAAGAGAAGCCAACCCGTACGCGCGTCAACTTAAAATCGCAGAAAATGTGGATGAAAACGAACGAGATAAATTCGCGAAGACGGAGCGGCAATGGCGACAATTAATTGTTGCCTCAAATTGGCTGACATTACGACATGAATTAAGAGGAAATCGAGCGAAACCGCAACGCGCCAGGCGGCGTGCAACACAAATGCTGACAGCAACGACAAATTGTTGTGTCGAATGCAATGCATCACTTTTGCGAGCATGACGTGGATGTGGACGAAGAGGCGGCCGAGAGGAGCATAGTGAAAAATGCTAAGATTCCACTGTAGCTGGCGTTGTTGTTGTGTTCGCGATTTTCTTCTCAATTAGCGAAAATCCAGCGGGTGAATGGCATAAATTCTGCAGTAATTCTGAGGCATTTAATGCACTCGCGGGCGTGGGAGGGGGAGACGATCGACCAGGGGTGAAAAATTTTCTTGAGTGACATTTATGACGAGCCAGCTACTCTTTGATTGCCGCAAAGAATGCAACAGCTGTACGCCCAAATTGGTTTTTATGTCTGTTGCAAGAATGTTTATTATTATATTTTTCCACTAACACGCCTTTGTTGTTGTAGCATTTGGGGCATATAAACCTATTTTCGCCATTTCGGCCATTTCCGTCGCTCAACTTCACTTTTAAACGGCAATTCATTGCATTTTTCGCCAGAATTTACTTTGTCCGCCACATACATATGTACACATGCCGTTTACCGTTGTGGTTGCCCACACTTTACGAGTTCATATGTGCGACGCGGCGTATACGTAATGCCAGCGAAGCGTACAAAGTAGCTTAAGTAGCCAATAAAAAGCGAAATACTTGTGTGCCAATCTCACAATGAAATGAAAATTCTGTTTATTTGCCATCGCAACACTCACGCCTCGCCGCGCGCCAGCTAACCACCCTCCAAAAAGCATTCACATTGCTGACGAAGCTAAATATCCGTTGTCTTTGCTGCCAGTTTGTCGCCTGCCAGCTTTTCACAATTGCGCTTGCTTTTGCTTTTGTTGTTGTTGTTGCGTTTGTGTGTTTGACTGATCGTTGGCTGTCATCCAGGCGAGTGTCAGTTGCTGCGCCTACACTTTCGCGGCATGCAATTGCTGGCCGGTCGCCCTCATTGCACCCCGCAGTCGACAGCAGAAATGCGCGTTGCCTTTCAATTGCCATTCAGCGCAGGTGAATCCCTTTTACTCGGTCACATTTACTTTGGAACAATTATGTGCCGTTATAAATTTTGTATATCTCAAAGATCACTTCGATTTTTTCTTGATTTCTGATTTCTGTTAAAATAAAAGTTTGATGGTTCATGTGACAGGCCTGACCAGTCGGACGTTTGCATTTTCGTCGAGCGCACTACGTCTACGCTCATGCCTATTAACGATTTCAGCGCTCTTCGGTGTCTCCGAGTGTGTCTGCCGTCCATTTAGCCACAAGTTGACGTCGTTTGTTAGCTGTCACGGCGACTTGTTCGAAAATTGACAATTTTCAATTCTGCAGATTTTCAAGATTTCAATTGAAAAAAATATACAACAAAAGTGACTCGAAAATAAAAGCAGAAATTCTGCGGAATGTATAGTTAAATATTGAAAAAAATCGATTGTGTTTACATTACAATATTTATGAAAAATATATTTTCAAAATAAATCAATTAAAGAGTCTAAGAATTCATCAACCAAAGGAATTATTTACTTTATAAAGAGTTATTAACTATTTTCATAAGAAAGAATACTCTTCAATAAACCGATTTGAAATAAATAAAGAGTGGAAGCACCTATCTGAAAAATGTATTAATTAATTAAATAAAATTCTGGACTTAGACTTTAGCGGATCAATATTTTTATATTTTAATATGAGACTCTTTTATTTATATCTTCAACCTTGATCGTTGATAATCGGTTATAAAAAGTCGTCAATTCTTTGAGAAAATTCTTAAAGACTGTATAGCCAAAAACAACGCATGGATCGCTAGTTCAGAGTTCACAGTTGTGATCTTATAAAATTAGAAGCAGCTATGGTAGGAACTAAACTAGTTTTCTTCAAAAATTGTCACGATTTGGTCTACTATTAGAAACGAGCACCTCTCAATAGGTCTCACTGAGTAACAAGTAATTATTTTTGTTCTTAAATAAGCAATATTTCTACTTCTAAACCAAACACATCTGTTCTTAAAACGATTTGTCCAAACTTCCTTATAAGTTCATGTTCTCTTGAAAGGATAATCAGACCAAAGATGTGATACGAGTATTTGCGCGGAACCTTGAGTTAAGTCAGTTTTAGGTATATATCAGAACAATTATTGTATATAGTGCTCTCGGAAGATGAGAAGATTGAGTCCAACTATATCTAATAATTCTCCATTTAATTTAACAATCTTCATAAAATATATTTTTGATAAGCTTCGGTAGCAATAAGAATCTCTGAAAAAGAGAAACTGAGCAGGATGTTCTAAACTATTGAACACTTGAGTTTATCATCACAGATTTACTGTTCTACGCTCTCTTATTAGTTCAGAAGAAGATCAAAAAGCCTATTGTTTGATATATTTTCCAATGAAGATCGAAGATCTTGTTAATATTACTTTATTTATTAAAAAAACTACTATGCAAGTGTCTTATAGAATGGAACTAAACTTGTGACGTATTATTCTTCTTCTATTATTTTTTTACAAAAACTATCATTTATATTTTAAATATAGTTTTTTTTGGACTCTTCAAATGGGATCGGTGAAAGACTTTGATTTTCTTTCTGAAGAAATTTAAAATTTTTTACGGCAATTTCACTGTCATGAAATATAAAATTCTTAGCTCTTCTAAGCTACAACAAAAACAAAACTATTTTAATTTAACAACCGCTACCCCACCATAGAAAATCGTATTTTATTAAAATATTACTCCAAAGTCTAGACATGCTTCCACTATGCTCGTACATAGTTTTTAATGGTATGCCATAAATATGACTACTCACGCACTCACCTTTTTTTGATCTCAACAATTTTCCTCCAACATAGAAACATAAAAATCACAAAAACACAAATAACAACAAAACTTACTGAACGAGCGAGGGAATCGACCAAAAAATCACAAAAACAAAATACACACCGAGGCGGAGAAAAAGCAAAAAATACCAAAGGAAAAGCATAGAAAATGAAAGTTGAAAAGCCGCAAACGGAACCTAGGGATAGAAATATAAATAATAATTTAAAAAAGCGTATTTTTAGAAACATTGACGTGAATTTCTGAATTCTGAATTCAGAATTTCTGCAGAGTGGTCTCTTTGTCGCCGCTTTGCTTTTTGGACGACGGAGGACAATTTTAAATAGACGCACAGCTGTGTGGGTGTTGGTGTGTGTGTGGCTGCACGATTTTCAACTCTGCTGATCATACTAGCACCACTGCCCCCGTCGCCCCACTCTACACCGCTTACCGCCTGAGGCTGAGCCAATTCTACAGTTTTTTGCTTTAATTCGTTCATTGCGCGACTTCCGTTTAAGCAAATTAAACAAGAAAAAACCAAGAACAACAAATAACTTATTTTTAACACTGAATATTCAACTTTATACTTTGAAGGAAATCACAACTTAGACTAAGACAATTCTTTGCTGGCCAATTTAGTGTTTAGCCGAGTGGAGAATGTGTTGTGCACACTTAAACGCGCCGCGACGCACTGCACCCACATTCCAAAAAATTTCGAAATATCCACCGCAAACATTTTCGGTTTTTCAAAATACGCACCGATTTCAGTGTTGAATCTACGCGATGCCTCGAGACAAAACAGTTTTCTAGCCAATTGGCCAATAGAAAGTGAGCGGCGCAAGCGAGATGGCGTTAGGTGTGCGCGCACTTACATAGTTTGGGGTGTGGGCGCTAAAAAAAGATATAAACAAGCGGAGCGCACACGAGCAAGTGAACTCGAATCTCGAGAGAGCAAGCAACACAGTGCGAGCGCAAGCGGCTGTATGAATGTGTGTTTGAGTGTTTGTAATAAGAAAAGAAAGCAAATGAATGAAACGATCATTGAGAGGAGCCAATGCAGGATCGTGCTGGGCAACCTGGAGCAGCAAAATTGCTGGAGATATGCTGAGTATTTATATAGTAATGTGGCTGCCCTCTAAGAAATTACTACATGCATTTGATTGGAGAGAGCCATAGGTGTAAATGTTTTAGAAAAGTATCTTTAGTGAAAAACAATAAGAGACTCGAAACCAACTCTGAAAAGATAGCTAAAAGTTTATTACATTACTCGGAAGCTATCCAAAAAAATATGCTCTGAAAAGAGTTCTATATTTCTAGGTATTGCGTAGAAGAATACCGCAAGCTTCGAATCACAGATTGTCTGCTATCACATCTTCATTCAAGAATATATCAAGAGTCTATTGTGCGAGTATATTATATTAGATATCGATTTGCCTTCTTCTAGCCCATAAGAAAAGGGGTTACCATATGTCCGGGTTCAAATCTTTGTAAGAACATAAATAAAAACTAGCGTGACCAATTCCTACATGGAACTTGGTTTTCAGTGTTTCTCAAAGACTTTCCCCGTAAACTAATGGATTCTTGTAGATATTAAATATGGTAAAAGGGGAGGCTTCTCCAATGCAAATGATATTTAAAAATAGGGCTAATAAAACAGCGGAGAGTGCCTGTCTGTAAATGGAAGGCAAATGGAGACTCTGGGAGCAAGTGAAGAAGCTTTTTTGATAAATTATTGATATTGCTGATTGTCATTAAAATATGTAGCCGCCGTTTTGGAGAAATGTGTGTAGGTAGCATCTTTAGTTAAATAATAAGCTTAATAAATTTTGGACTCTTAGAAATATTGAGATACTTTTGATGTCTCCTTAACTTAAAAAAATGAAGCAATGATATTGGTTTCGACAGTATTATTCTTCTTTGTCGTTTTTGCCAAATTGGAGACGAACTGAGTAGGAATTTAAAAAAAAGTTATTAATCAAAAACTCCGTCTCGAAGAAATTTACAGATGGTCAATATTTCCATGATTAGCAAATCCATACTAGCGGAAGTCGTAGTTCTTTGATTCTAAAATCGAAGATCGCCTTTCTAACGCTTCTTAATTCAACGACAGTGGTATCAACGAAATTTTACAATAAAATATATAAAGACCGAGGAAATCCCTTTTTCCGTTCTAAAAATGTTCAAAATGTATCAAAATAATCAAGAATGTATACCAAAACTGATGGCGAAGATTACTGGTGTCTACAACTACACAAGGTGTAGTGAAGCAAATACAAGAGAAGTAAGGAAGGGGGATCCAAGTACTCAAAGCCTTTAAGTTGTCGGTAGGGATGATGATTGCTTCCGCCGTTTTCCAATAGATGTCTCTAGGGTCAAGCACTGGTCGATTACATCGATTTTTTTTATAACGATCTTGGACATTTGTGTCAACATTAACCCAACGAAATATTTGTAGAGATCTGTTTGATCTGCATCCAAAACTTATTCTCAACTGAAAATATCACTTTTTGAGCCGAATTCTCAACATTTGCGGGAAATTTTGCTTTTCTTTTTTTTTTCTTTTTTAATTCCAAGAAAAGTGCGACTGAGGCTCATTTGTACCCGTTTTTATACAAAAAAAAACTTAAATTTAATTAAAAAAAAACGGCGGAAGCCGTTTCAAAGATTTCCAATCGTCCTATTACTTCTCAAACTCTATTTTTGTGTTAGTCTTTGGCTCTTTCAGCGATTTCTTGTATGCTTTTAAAAACAATGCTTCGTGTTGAACATTTGCACTGTGCATTTTCCGATGCTTTTATGCTCAACTTGTAGGCCATCTGGTTAATTTCTAAATTCGAAAGTAAATCTGATTAGGTAATATTTATAGACACACAAATCCAGATAGGTATATACATATGAATGTTTTTCTGGAGTCTTTTAGTAAACATTTAAAATATATTAATCAGAACTAGACTTTAGTTGACACGTTTAGCATTAGATCGGCTTCGAAGAAACTTGAGCGATGAACTCGGATCCTACCCGATTTCCACAGAACCCGAAGGCTCTAAATGTACAGGTTGTCCATAGACTCAGAAGCACCTGTATTCAGCAGAGTTTGGCTCGTCTGACCACATATTTTAGGGGAAAAAATCCTTTCAACTATTAAATCGCCTTTGAGGTTAAAGCACAAACTGAAATTGAGAAGCACCTTCAAAGCATTCAAATAAATTCTTGGCAACCAAATTGCTTTACTAATCGAAATGTATTCCGCCAATTTATGTATGCAGAGTGCTCCCGCTGAAACCCCATCAAAATACAGATGGCTCACTTGTCTTTCCATTTATTTTTGTTTTTTTTTTCGATCATATTTTACTTTCTCTTTGTAGCAGTAGCCCTCTGCAGTCAGCGACTGTTTAGCGTAAATGTTTAGAAAAGGAAACTATTTTTAGTTGAGAAAATGTAAACAAAAATCATTCTACAAACAATGGAATGGCCATTGCGGCGCTGTACGCTCTGCCAAATTAGACGAAAAATTGAAAGAGTTCAACGCCTGTGGCTTCAGCACCACTGCGTTTAATACCTCTGTGTGTGTGTTGCTGTGTTGGAAAGGGGTAGTCGGTCGTTCAAATGAGGCCATTAAATGAGCAGCGATTTCTATTTGGAAATAAAACAGAAGCACTGACTGTGGATTATGTCAGTGCACGCCGTTATTAGCACTTTGTGTGCGAGTGTGTGTGTGTGTGTGTGTGTGTGTGCTGAGGTAATAACTGCTTGCATTGCCGCCACAAACCCCCCATTCTTCTGCTAAGAAGTGGCGTATAGTATGCCTCGAATTGGCTGGATCTTGATGCTGCCAACTTTCTACGAACACACACACACACTTACATATGCATATATATTTAAATACATACTTACATACACACCCATGTACGTATGTATGTCTAGCTGCTAGCTGTTAGTTATGACTCTAACGTTTAGTTCTTGTTCTTTGTATCATTCCATTTGTGTAAACAATCATTTTGGGTTTCCTGCCTTCCGTCAAGGGAGAGATGCAGTGCTTTGTTATTGTTTCCATAATTTTCTAGTGGATTTAATATTGGCGTACAAGTGAAAAATTTACAAGGTGAGAAAACTCAGGCGGGCACATTAAAATAGCGCAATGTATACAAATATTAAGTTAGATAATTATACAAAATACAAAAACAAAAACAAAAAAAGGAAAGCAAAGCTGAAAATCGAATTCTTCCAAGAATTTAATTGTTTGACTGAAAATGTAAATTTATTGAATCGCAGCACTTTGCCAGTTATGCTTATGTGTGTGTGCGCGTTGAATTTTAAACCTGTTAAAGTGATATAGAATAATCAATCTTGCAAACGGCATAAATCGTAGATCAAAGACAGCAAAATTGATTAGATTGCTGAGTTCATGAAGTTGTGGGCCAAGTGTGGGAGAGTTGGGGGTTGAGAAAACGGCGGCGCCTGCATAGAAACTTCCAGCCACAGTTTAAAGGATCAGATGAGAACATTAAAATAATGTCTGGCAATTAATTTTTCATATTTAATTGTTTAAAGCAATTAATAAAATTATTTATGCGCAATGCTATTTCATATACTAAGTAACTAAGAAACTGAAGAAGGCTTTGAAGAGCCAATAAACTATAAATTATTAATTTTCCGCTTAACTCGAGCAAAAAAATTACTATTCTCTAAACGGAAACTGAGGAAATGGCACTTGAGAATGGGTTTGGAACATGGGGACTATATCTGGAGTGATCACATATACTCCCACAATCCCAAATCTGCTGGTGGTTTGGTTCTCAATTGAAAAAGAATAATTCAGTATTTTTGGGTATATAAAGGACAGAAAATACTTTCTGTGGTCCAACAATATCCCTCTACTATGAAAAATATCCATAATTAAACATTTTCTAAGACTGGAATTTGAATTTCAAATTTAGCATAAATTCCTTTCATGTTAATAATACTCATTACATTACACAATATTTTCAATAGATAAATTAACTTTAATATATATACATATATACAGATATATACTTTATATTCTGTATACATATATATTTACATATATATAAAATTACCCAATAATAAAATGATTTAAAATGTAGCCAACTCAAAAATTCCTCTATTCTTCCCTTTTGTAATCATCTGGCAAGCTAAGTAAATGTCAGTTTTGACAATCCGCCGGGTGAAAGAAAAACAACCACAAATATTTCATATCTTTCAAAAGCGTGCTTTATGAAAACAAAAACGAATTTCATAAAATAATACACACAATTTATTATAGAATTGAAATTACAAAAGCTTGTTACATTCTTTATCAGCAGTTTTATTAACCAAAACCATAAACAAGTATGGCCGGTGTGTTATTTGAGGATATTTTCAATGTGAAAGACATGGACCCGGAGGGCAAGAAATTCGATCGTGTGTCGCGACTGCATTGTGAATCTGAGTCCTTCAAAATGGATTTGATACTAGATATTAACTCTTGGCTCTATCCCATGGAATTGGGAGACAAATTTCGCTTGGTGCTGGCTACAACACTGCGTGAGGACGGCTGCCCTGACAGCGGTGAATTCAACCCATTGGAACAGGAGGGTACACGTGCAGATAGTTTTGAGTATGTTATGTTCGGCAAGGTGTATCGCATAGAGGGTGACGAGGCGCATAATGAGGCATCGTCCCGCCTATCAGCGTACGTATCCTTTGGTGGATTGCTAATGCGCTTACAAGGTGATGCCAACAATTTGCACGGCTTTGAGGTGGACCAACAGATGTACTTGCTGATGAAAAAGTTGGCATTCTGATATCGCGAGTGTGGTTGGACGAAATTTTATACTTGTGTGTATTTATAAAGTAGTTTTAAATAATAAACCGTAATACTGTACAAATAAATGAAAATGTGTTCATGTTCATGTTAATTTAAAATGTCACAATTGTATAAATATACAAATTTTACTATCAACAAGTATGACTATTGTGAATGGCATATTTTATGGTATTCGTCAAATATGTATGCTTTTGACAGAAGGCACTTGAAATAGCGAAGCACAAATTAATTGGTGTTTATTTTTGTTCAGTTGGAATTTCGTAAAAAGAAGCATTCCATTGTCGGGGGAAAAAATTAAGGTAAATATTCAATTGATCAGAAAATAATATATTAATTTCGCCTTTACTTGAAGAGATCTAATAAGCGGCGGCGATTGTCAATTCTTTGTATACTGAAATTTGAGAACCCATGTGTGCGGCAATGGAGTCTTCTAAATTGCAAATGGTTTCATTTAATGCCGAACAAATGGATGCTGTTGCCAGGGCTCTTAGGATTGTAGCAGATGAAGTTTATGAGCAACCCAAACTGGAACTTATATCCTATGAGCCGGAGGAAGTAATCGAACTTCTAAGTGACTCCGAAAATGCCGGCGATGAGGACGATGGATCAGATTGTGAAATATTTGGAAAGATGTGTACAAATATAGAAGAAATATCGGAGAATAATCCCGCATACGTTGAAAAATTTGAGCCCGAAGTTGAGCGAATGGATTCGGCACTTCAGGAAAGCAATGTAATTGTGGAACAATTTACTGATCCAGCAGTTTTCAACAATGATAACTTTATACCGCTTAATACAAGTTATAAAGAAACGGGGGAACAAAGCACGTCGGGCCTAGACTCATTTAATGAAATTATAGATTTGGATGATAGTGACAATGATTCAGTTTGCAGTGCTAATGGTGCAAATAATAATGTTTGTCCGAGCAATGCTGAGCTGTCAGATGAAGATGTAAAGGAAAAAAAGTGTATCGTTCTTTTAGATGACGATTCAGACGATTCTAATCAACAATCGACATCAAAAGATGCAGGTCATCAAAAAAATTCACATAATTTAGACGCGTTTTTAAATTACATATGCCCACAATGTGGGGTTTCTTGTGGAAATATAAAAAAATGGAATGCTCACACGGATATTGTGCACAATTTTCGTTCCATATCAATGCTCAATTTAAAGACAGTGATAAGTCGACAAGGTCAATTATTATATGAGTGCAACACGTGTGAAAAAAAATTTATTTCGGATGCTGCATATGGTATTTTATTAAATCATCGTATTCAACACATGACGATACCAAACTTTTTGCGATGTCGTTTGTGTGAGGAGAGATTTTCTTCGCGTCCCTTGTTTTTAAAACACTTTAGAAAAGTGCATAAAAAGATTGCTTTAAACAAATTAAGGCGCTCAGACTCAGCAAGAGGCCATATACGATTCCTGTGCCCGATTTGCAAGAAAAAATCGGCAAATTTGCGAGAATGGAAAAGCCACCTAGAAATAGAACACGATTGGGCCAATAACCTAGACGAAAAAGTCAATTTGATAAGAGACAATTTAGTAGAATGCAAAACATGTCTCGCCATATTTCGTTCAAAGCATAGTCTTTGGCATTTAGTGCGTCACGAGGAGCACAATGCTTTTCATTGCAAACTGTGCAAGGAACTGAGTTCATATAATATACATAAAGTTGCTAAACACATACGGATTGAGCACCTTAAAGAGAAATGCACACAGGAATATCGTTGTAATTATTGTGATAAGGTATTTTCAAACAATCCTCGCCGGATTTGTCACATGAACGAAATGCATACAATTCAAAAATTATCTTGTGAGATATGTGATAAGGAATTCAATTCAAGCGCCCGCCTTTTGGCACACATGGCTAAGTTGAACCACCAAAGAATCAAATAAACATATACCGATATGTATAAAAACAAATGAATGAAAACAGCAAAGATTATAAATAAGTTAACGAATTATATAGAAGTTTGCCATAGGTTGACTAAGCTTTACTATGACATTAAATATAATTTATAGGATTTATTGTATTGTTGCTATTCATTTATTAAACGATTGTACATACACGCTGTTAATATAACAATTAAAGACTTAAAAAACACATTTTAAACTTACTTTATAAAATAAATGATTTTTTGACAAAACAAACATTAGATGTGTTGCATATAAAAAAAATATAAAAAATCGATATTTTTCAATTATGGTAAAAAAAGTAATTAAGAAATTACTAACATATTCGCTGAAGTTTGTTTCCGCATCGAAATCTTTTGTTTTTTCAATCCTCTGGCATCACTACATCACTCTATTTGACATTTGACTGCGTTGTTTCTGTTTTTCGAAATCTGTGAGAGAGAGAGAGACTGCGCTTTTAATTTCTCATAGACCACAAAAAATAACAACAATGCAATGGGAATAAATGGCGAGCAAAACAATAAAATAGCGAAAGAAAGAGTAGTAAAGCACACATCCCCATTTACAAATACAAAGTGCTGTCAAATGAAGAAGGCGACGTCAAATGAGTGAGCGCCGTCAGCCAGAAGTTCTTTTAATTAGTTCTAATTGAAATAAAATGTGTAAAAAAGCGTTTGTGGAGTTAAAATTTTGATACAAATAACTAAAATATTGCGGAAATCTAAAGTAAAGGGTGCTGCGAACCCACACATTATTATAAGAAGTTGGTTGGCAGCGAGAAAAGCTGATACGTCAAGGTGGGCCGCTGTGCTTTGTCGCCCAAATGGTAAATAGCAAATACAAATTGGATTACTTTCTTGCAAAATTGACTTTGTGTGGTCTCGCTTACTATGGCGCACCATTCATATTGTTTTTATAAGAAAGTTCAACAACATACTTTGTAGTCGGAGCAATTCATGTGTTGTGTGGCTGGGAAACTCCAGCTTTAGGGGTTTATCGCATATAAGTAACTCGCTTTTTTCTGCCCAATGGTAAGTTGCATTCAATATAATACATATACCCATTGGTTTCGGGAATCGGTTCTAGATAAAAGCATACCACAAATGTATAATATGCATACTTCTGTATGTAATATAACTAGCATTAATTTGTATTAGCTTTCGTGTATGTACAGATGTAAATATACATATGTATGTATATGGTGGCGGAGTAAACTTTATAATGGTGATGGATCATATTCATGTAAATAGTTATTCTATAAATTTATTTGCCACAAAATTCTTTTTCTAACGGCATTTGCTGCTTGAAATTCTCCAGCAGGCTTTTTGCAAACCATTTGTTTTGAAAAATAAACAATTACGAAAATATTTATTTGAAAAATCAATATCTAGTATAGGATAAATTCAAAATTATTATTTTTACTTTACTTGGTGCAAATTTGTGAATTCCCTGTTTTACTAACTGCAATCGAAAGACTTCAACGGGGTAACAAACTCTGCCCTTGATCCTTGCTTTATAACAACAACGAACCAACCCTCAAATAGGGGTGTGTTATGATCATACGAGTATTACAGAGGTACTCAAATATACACATAATAAAATGTAATTCACGAGTTGTGTTATTCTGCACTGAAATAATGTTAGCTAAGGCATATAGATAGACATAACAACAACACTAGCAGTCTGTCTCTGTGATAATAATGTTTCTTATCAACAATTAATTAAACCGCAAATGTGCGTACTTTATTTAAAAGCTTTTGGCTTCGGAAACTATTTGCGAATATGTAGAAGGCACAAAGATAAAGCTTTGAAACTTCAGATAAAATTATTCAGTATATGATAACGAGTAACAAATGTCATAGGTATGCATATACAAATGTACTTCTATTTACATAGCTCAGTTCCTTTCCGATTTTTAAGTACTACAATTTGCATTTGAATATGCTTAACCTAACTTGTATACATACTTAAGTATGCGCATATATTTGGGAAAATAAAAGGTTAATGCATATACATACTCGTACATATGTATGTATGTACATTGTGCCTTCTTGCAACCCCTTCACCGAACAAACTAAAGACTTCAATTGCCATTGTGTCACAAACTCAATTTGCATTTATTTCAGTTTTTTTGGTTTGTAAGAACTTTGTTATTTGCTTATTTAAGTTTATTTCTTGTGCAAGCGATATTTTCGTTGTAAAAAATTTCAATTTCCAGCGAAATCCATACACCAATGCAATCAAGCTAGAATTCATGCACGATTTGCAGAAAGTTTTGTTTTTGCATTTTCGATTTATAAACATTTCTTTGTTGATTTGTTTTTGCATTGGCTTCGTCGCTTTGTTAAGTACTTGAAAAGAGCACGTTCGTTCATTAAGCCGTAATGAAGCATTTAATTAACTACTAGGTGTAGTCTCATGCACTCTATAAGCGGTGTGCATTAAATAGTAGTTGTTGAGGTTATGTTGAAAAGTTTATTTGTGTTCTAAATTATGCATGGGAAACCCAGTGCGCCACTCCCTAGAAGTATACCTACTTCGCCCTGCGGTAAATCATAAATACATATATAATACTGTCGAGGCTACACTTGATTTTTTGTTACAGTAGCAGTCCTCCTTATTCTCCAAAAATCTGTCTGATATGCCTCAAACTAATAAACACAGTACTTCCTCTAGCTCTTACACACATCAGACCAAAAGTTATTCGTATGAAAAACACAGACCAAAACAGAAGTTAAAGAAAATTGCAGTGCAATTCTAAAATGTGCCAAAGTAGCTACAAAACAGTAGCTGACCACAACCCAAAGTTCAGTGGCATAAGTCGTCGCAAAAAAAGACGAGTGTTTCATATTTCACCGCCTGCATTTCACCCTTTCAGCGAACATTTTCCGATTGCGACCATTCATAGCCGCCAATGGTAGGGGGCAGAGGGCTCTTCATTGGTGCATTTCGCTTTCTGCTTCGGTTTGCGAGGCGTTCGATGACGGTGTCGGCATGGGTGCGGGTGCAGATGCGTCTGAGTGAGATTTGTGTTCGCGTAGACATAAACAAACGTCGAACGTCGAGCAATGCAGTAAGTGCAGCTGTTTATTGTTGGCGGACGGCGGAGCGAAATTTTAATGTTCACATTCGCGCGTTTCCCGTAAATTACCGCAACGGAATGGCAGTTTGAATGGGTGAGGAGCCAATGAAGCGAACAAATGCACCAATATGGTATCACATACACACATGGTTTTCGTAGTTTAATTGCACTTTGGCAATTGCAGTGGCTTCTCAGAACACATTCGGTCTCGTGGAGTGCGCGCCTATGTGAAATGGTTTGACGCTTCGTTGATTAGCTGAATATTGGGGCAGAGCGACAGAGGTCAATTTACCAACACACACAGACACAGACACAGAAACAGTGCTATGACACATGCGCACATATTTAGATATTTACCAGAAGTGTTGTAAAACTGAAAATGTATCGTTTGCCGGTCAGTCTCGCGCGTTGGTGCCTACGGGTTTCCATGTGCTTCTTGCCGCGCGCTAAGCCGATGATGCGTTGCAGCGACGCGTCGCATAATTGCTTTTAACATTGCTTTTGTTGAGCGGCAATTAATGTAGTGTTGTTGTTGTTTTCATAATTATTATTTTATTTCAACACCCCCACCAACGTTTGTGATGGAATTAAAGCATTTACAGCTCAGTATATACAGTAGAAAACCTTTTTTTGTTTACATTAATTTTCATCTTTTAACACACCACCGAGGCGTACTTGGGTTGTGTGCTACGTTTTTTTTGCTACAATTGTGGTAATTAGGGTGTTGTGCTAGCATTTAATCTTCACAAAACTTTTAAAGTCCGATGAACAGTACTTAAATAATTATTAAATAAAATAAATTTTTTCATTATTATTGGAACTATTTTAAATTATTTCGGATATTTATTAAATTTTATGGTGGTATTAAGTGTTATTTTCTGATAAGTTAGTTATATTTTATGTACAAGTGTATAACGCGATTCAACTAATTTTTAAATATTGTATTAAAATAAATACATCCCTGGGTTGGTGACACTGTATTTGACGCTTTCAAATTTTAAAAGATTTAATATTACTATTAAACAATTTGAATAATTTTCACTAAATAACCTTGAAAGAGTATGTTTGTCTGGTTCAAGATAGTTCTTGGCAAACTTTTCAAGCATTGGCAATGTCCATAGAGAGTCAGCAATCTATTAGACATTGTATGGAAATTGATACAATTGAAAACGATTTCCTTCAAAGAAATTCATGTTCATATTTATATGGTTTTATGTATAATGAATATTTTAAAATGCACAATTGTTTGCTCTCTTTAACATTATTCGAGAAAGGGTAGATCTCTGAAGACACCTATACTTTTACAAAATAAAATGTGTAATTCGTCAAACTTAGTAAAAGCTCTTGAGCTTTTTATAAATTTCATAAAAAAACGTGTATTAGTATTAAATTCTTGTTACCTTGGACCCGATGGTTTGAAATGCCTATTCAATAGGATCATGACATATTTTGTTTTAAAAATGTTTAATAAGGAGACAACCACGTATCATTTCAAGCTTATAAAACTTTTGTGTACTTCCAAGCTTTGCAATTCAAAGTATTTTAAATATAATTGTTTGTAATAATTTAAGTAAAAACTAGCAAAAATGGATTTTTTGCTAATTTTGTGCCAGTTAAGTTTAAATAAATGTGGCCAAAAATGACGTACCACAGAGAAGTACTTGTATTAGAGCTGTATTTTATTCTCACCTCTTATGAAATATCTCATCTACATTTAATACTTTTTTTGCAATAATATGGCACACATTGATGTTAAAATCTTCTATAATTGAAATATAGTATAAATAAATAATTTCGCTTTATATAAGACAGCTATATACATAATATTTCCTATTTTATGACTAAAGTTTTACTAAAATGAAGTACTCAATATATACAGCACTGCGTTTTTCCAAGATGGCGGCTATCTTACCACCGAGAATTCCCCACGAATAAGGTTTTCTACTGTATGTACTGTGATTTACAGTGTGTCGGTTTTATGAAAAATTTGACATAAATTTGGACTAGTGAGTTATCGAAAAAAGGTGAATTATGTTTACTAAAGCCTTGAGGTTTTTTTCGAATTAGTTAGACGAAAGTACAGAAATTTAAGCTTGTAATAATTGTATAATAAAACTGAGGAAAATGGCCGGATTTAGAGATGAAAAAATTTCGTAATTTTTAATCTGCCTCATATTTTGAAAATTTGTTGTTTTTGTATTATTAAATATTTTTAAAATATTTTTCTTAATTTTATTTATAATATTTGCGCATTCATTTGTACGTCCCCATTTCATCACAATTTCATCCCTTATTTGTTCAGTTCGTGCACACCGTGTGCATTCGGAGGCGAGCCGAGTCGAGATTCCGGTGAACGTTGCTAAACGGTGCTGACATTGCCCGAGTCGAGAAGTCGACGCAACATCTGCTGGCCATATGCATAAATGAATGTGCTTTATTGCATTCACCGCCACAACAACAACAACAACCACATGCATTTACTATTTACACAAACACACTGAGTCAACGCCGAGTGGCTACATCGGTGTGTGTGTATGTGAGTCCGTGTGTGCGTGGATTACATTTCTCCGCTATCCATATTTTTTTTTTCCATTTTCAGTTTTACATCACAATGTGTCGTCTTTGTTTTGTTGGTTTTCGCGTTGAATTTGGTTTTATCAGCAAAATGGTTTGCCGCCCCGCAACGCCGCGCTGCCAACGGCTTCCTAGCAGCGAGCCAGCACATGCATTCTCACACATTGACTTTGTAATTTTTTCCCCGATTCACACTCGGCAAGCGACAGCAGAAATTGTTATGGCGTTGAGCTTGTTAATGCGGTTGTTGTTGTTGGCGTTGTGTTCGTATTGGTGCTCTCCTTTTTTTCTTTGTCATACGTTCTATGACATTTGTTATATTTATATATTTAGCTATTGTTGTTGTTGTTGCTGTTGAATTTTCCTCAACGGCTCGAGCTGCGACGAGCTGTTGTCGACGTAGCGCTCGGTGTTCTTGAAAAATCTGTTTTCCACTCATTCCACTTCAGTTGGGTTTCGCGCGCCGATCGTTCGTTCGTTCGCCGATTTACATATTTCGTAATTTAATTTTCGTTTTTGTTTTTGCTGCGCATAAATATTCTGAATCAAAAGTGTCGAAATTCAAATTATGCACTCGGTCAGCCGCAATCATCTCTTCGGTTGTCGTTTCGGTCTTTGAACAGTTATTCTAATTCAGTCGTGGCTATTTTTGTTGCTGCTACAGTGATTTCTACGAAGTAAGTTGCAACCGCTTGACCGTTCTGCGTTTGCTGCTGCTGCCACACGGTGTCACACCGCGCGCCTTTTGCAACCCACTTCCCCTCAGAAACACACACACACGAATCCACACGAACACACTGCGCGTTCGCCTCGAAGCTGCCACTACTCGCCATATTCTGAGGTGTTCGCCTCACTTTGACATCAGTTGACAAATGGTTGGTCGTCTGATTGCAGCACGATTAAGTTTATTTCGGAAGCTTGAGCGCTCGGCCTTTGATCATCTCGTCGCGCGTCGCACGTCGCCAAAACGCGTGTGCAAACAATTACACTTTTGTTCGTTCCGGTTTCGATTTCAGCTGCCGTTTTCGGCTGACTAATTGCTCGTGTGATCTGATCGCAAACAGGTAATTATAAGAATTGAATGCTGTTGGAAATCAAAGCTGGAAGTGCATGCGGCTACCGTTAGGCGCAATGACAACTGTAAATTAGACGCTGACATCAAATTGGATTTTTATTGCTCGCCTGCAGCTGTTTTTCGTAGCAAAAAATACTTATTTGGCGCTCAAATTGCTTGAGGTCATAAAAATTGTCGAACGAAATGAAAATATTGAGAATTTGAAAAATTGAAGATAGAATATGAAAATATTGAGAATCAATGTGTATAGACTAAAGATTGAAGCAGGGAACTTGAAATATGTTCTAAATTAGAATTAGAATTTCGACTTGAAATTGCCTTTTCACATTTCGAACTCGAATAATTCGAATATTTTTTCGTCATATTTCCTCATAATGAACCTTAGAGTCTAAACTTAGCTGAGTGTCGTGGCTGCATTTGCTGTCTTTATCGCATTTTTTCTATGAAATTCTGCCATAAAATCACAATGATAATACGTGAATAATTGCGTCGCTGCGCTTTGTTGGACTTGCACGCCTTATCTTATCGCGAGCACACATACAGCCGCGAGCTCTGTTTATGGTACCTGTGTGGAGTGAAGACGTCTCAATTGGGTTGCTACACAGCTTGAGTCCGCTACAACAACACTACATATGTATATCTATGTGTAATTTAGTGCTTTTCGTTGTGCGTGTGTGTGTGTGTGTGTGTTTGTTGTTTACGCGCTCATTTTGATATCGTCTGCATTGCTCGCTTGTCTGTTTGTCAGGTTGTAAGTGTTTTCCAGCGCGCTCGCAACGCGCTATCAGTCAGTCAGCGTTTGCTTAACCTTACCTCTTATCAGCGCACTGTCTCATACCTTAGCTTTTACACAGCAACAACAACAAACACACTCACACGCACATATTTTTTTTTATTTTATTGCTTTAAGAGTCGCAGCTATTTACTTGCCACGTTATCCTAAGTGCCAATATTTGCTTAATTGTTTTGTAAATTGTCTGGAAATGTACACATTTTGTTTAGCTATTCGCTTCGGCGTGTTTGTCTGTCAGCGTATCGGTCGCGCTCATTTGTTTATTGCAAACAAAAGACTTTGAAAACGAACTTCAAGTGCATGCACTCGCGCGCTCGTTCGCTCGCTGCTGCGCTGCGCTGCTTATCAACGGCATCGACGCGACGCTTTGCCTGCTATATGTGTTTGCTTGTGTGTCTTTATTAGTTGGCAATGAGAGTCCGTCTGATTTATCCATATTTTTTAGAATTTCTCATCTTAAGTGTAATTGTGTTTCAATTTAGTTTTTTGGTTTTTCGTAGAACAGCAGTGTTTTAAAGTTCAACGTCAGCACAACATCAGAATGTTTCGACTGTTGACACAGCTGCTTTGTGCTTTAATTTTTATTATTAATGTTGCTGTTGCTGTTTGTGTGCCGCGTTGTTGTTGTTATTTTTATTTTCATTTTATTTTTATTTTCATTGTTTATTGTTGTTGTTGTTGTTGCTGATGTTTCAATTGCGCCCCGCGCCACACTCTCGCTTTTCCAATTCATATCAATCCAATTGTCGGCGCTGCCAACTCTGTCGCCTCACCTAACGAAATATATGCACAAACACACACACGCGTACAAATTTATATACAGACAGGCAGGCATACATACATGAGTATATTGTATAATTCAGCAATTCAGTTGTTTTCAATTCAGTTCAGTTGAGTTCAGTTCATCATTCCGCTGAGTGTTCACTCATCATTATCGGGCGTATGGTTTGCTGTGGTGTGGTCAGGCCGCAGTGTGCTGTTTTTTGCTGTTTGCTGTCTCCATTGTTGTTGTTGTTGTTGTTGCTCCACTATAAATTGTAATGTGCACAAATTAATTCAGCGTCACAGGCGACCGACAAACATCGAGAGCGCTCAGGCGACCAACAAAAAAACTTGCGGTTTTGTTCTGATTTCAATATCAATTCGAAGCGGTAGTTAGTCGCCTGCTAACGGCGCGCGCTGTCCCGCGTTCGTCATGCACATCCACTTTTATTCATATCATCGTATGTATGCACATATGTAAATATTTAAAAAAGCTTAAATTACAATGTTTTCTTTCTTTCTCTCTCTCTCTCTCTCTTTTATTCTCTTTTTACAGCGTTTTCGAATCGCTCTAATGCAAACCGAAAAAATAAAAATTATAAAAATTAACTCTAATCACAAAAACACCCTCTAAATATATAGAGTAATGCAATTGAAATTGCCCGCAAAAAGTTTGCACAGAACACTAGAGCATTTCAACGCTCACAGGCAACTAAGGAACTACGTGTATAAACTTATTTTTATTTAAAAGCATGAAAGCATAAACATTAGCATATTTGGTGTTGGTTTTGAACTATTAAAGGCTTGACTGAAGTGAAAATTAAAAAAAAATACATATATTTTAAATAATTAACTAACAAATATACGCAGTGACGGGCCGCTAGTGGAGTTTTAACCCAATGCATAGTCTCTAATTATCATATTACCCCACTAAGAACACTTTTACCAGCATATAAATGAGTGAAGATTAGGCATAGTGCTTTTGGTGACGGTGCCTATAAATAAAAAAATAAAAATTAATTAATTTTGCTAAAAATTCTAAATTCTCTCAAAAATATCAATATAAAATGGTGCGCAGTCGCCGCTTGTTGTCCAAAGAAGATGGTGCATCAATGCTTACCGACAGCGGTGTTTCGCTTTCGTCGCCACCTGCTGCGCGTACAGAGCACGGCGATGGCGAGGACGCGCAGGATTTACATGCAGTATCCAGCAAAAAAACAGTACGACGGCGCGTTGGTGGCACGAAAGCGACAAAAAGAGTACGGAAGGTCAAAGATGTGTCCACGGAAGCTGCGACAGTGTCAAAGAAACAGAAAATTAGTTATTCAGCGGATTCAGCAGCTAGCGAAAGTAATTCAGCACAGTTGGAAGATCACTTACCGCCCGTGGAAGCGCAATTGCTGCATGCGGAGACTAATTCAGCGCCTAAAAACGAGTCATCCACCACTTCGTCGGTTGAATTGGTTGTTGCAGCAGAAGCTGCAAGTACAGATGCAGCGCAGTCTACAGTTAATGAGACACAGGAAGCAAACGTTCTAACGAGTATACCAAATTTGAGCGCTGAGACTGTCAATCCAGCTTTTATTGTAATACCAGCTGCTGGCACTACGGTCGACTCGTTTAATACAGTAGATATAACTGAAAAACCCATTCTAGTTGTAACGACTATTTTGGAGACCTCCATTTCGGTGGCTGACTCTGCTTTTTCCGAGACAGACGTTACACAATCGGCAGCCGATTTGTCGGATATAACCCATTCAGCGAATGATTCTGCAAATTCTATTGGCGATTCAGCCTCTGCTTCCGATGCGACGCTAACACCGGCCGCCAATAAGCGCTCGGGCAAAGTGTTCATGCGTAAGGTGCACATTTGCCATATTTGTTCGAAGCAATTTCGTGGCAATAACGATCTGCGTCGCCACATGCTCATCCATTCGGACGAGCGCCCGTATAAGTGCGAGCAATGTGGCAACTGCTACCGGCAGGCGGTTAACCTCAGGAATCACATCAACTGTGCCCACACAAATCAGCGGCAGTTCGCTTGCGAGCAATGCCCGAAAATGTTTGCGGTGAAGGAACGTCTGCGGCTCCACATGCGACTGCACTCGGGCGAGAAACCCTACGCTTGTCCGGAGTGTGATAAACGCTTCGCACGCGGCGGTCATGTAAGTGCCAGTACTGGTCTGGAAGAATTTTTGATTATCTTAAAATCAATTAAAACATTTGTTTTTCTCATTTTTTTTTACCTTTAGTTGAAGCAGCACATCATTAGCCATCACAAGGGCAGCACCAAACAGTATGTGTGTGAAAAGTGCTCGACCGCCTTTTCAACGCCTTCCAACTTGCGCGCCCACATGGATCGGCATGAGAATGGACCCGAACACTATTGTGAGATCTGTAAGGAGCACTTTCCCAACGAACCGGTACTCAAGGCGCACATCAACAAACTCCACTACAAGCTTGGCCAGTTCGACTGCGACATCTGCAAGGAGACCATCGAAGACGATGCGCTGGCCAATCACATGAAGACCCACACGAATGTGAAGACACATGTTTGCGAGGTGTGCAAGTCGTATTTCATGCAGAAGTCCCAGTACAATGTGCACATGCGCATGCACACTGGTGAGCGCCCGTATCAGTGTAGGGTGAGTTCCATGCGGACTGAACAATATTAAATTTAATTTACATATTTTCTCTATTCACAGATTTGCTGGCAAACTTACGCCTACTCCAGTGTCCTAAAGCTGCACATACGCAAGCACACTGGCGAGAAACCATTCCAATGCTTGATTTGTACGGACGTGGTCGCCTTCTCGCAGTTGGCTCACCTCAAGACACACATGAAGAAAATCCACAAGCAAACCAATCCCTACATGTGCGAAGGCTGCCACCAGTTCTTCAAAATCAAAGCGGAGCTTCAAGCGCATATGCAACAATGCGACAGCTGTAATGTCGACGTGGAGGAGGAGAATGCCAAAAACAGTGACTTGCAAACACTGTCGCACCTACGCTTTCTTATGGCATTACTGCTGAAGAAAATCTCTTCGCAGCAAAAGCTGCAGAAATTGGGCTACGAAAAGCGACTGATCGACAATGTAGTCGTCGCCTCACTGAAGCTTGCCAATCGCAAAGCGTGCGAGGATCAATCGCTGACTGCAATCGAACGTATGCGCCGCAATGTTGAAGAATTCCTCAATTGGATTGTGCCGGCAAAGGCAATGGAGACATTTCGCCAAGAGCAACAATCCGTGGAGAATATATTGGATAAAATAGTCACCATGTATATGAAGCACAAGTGATGGTGCAGAGCAGCGCAGCGCAGAGAGTAACAAATGGCTGATTTTTTCATTATTATTTATTGCTTTAGAATGTGCCATAACATTTAGCATTGTCTGTATCTATCGGTGCAACGCAAGTCAGCACTTAAGCTATGAATTTTCTGCATTTTAGTTTTTATTTCTTAGTATTACATACGGTTCACATGTGCCGTCTATTTTAGTTTTTCCTCTGATTCATTTGCACTTCTGTTTACCAAAAAACACCAAAAAAAGCAATCCAAAGATATTTTTGCCAAAAGCTTGCTGAAACAAGCAATAATTTTTAAGTTTTCTTTAAGTTATCACACCACCAAAGCATTTACTATTCGCTTATATGAATTATTCACATTTTGCTTTTTACTTCCATTATATTTTTATTGAATTCTTTCGCGTATCATCTAGCTCCCGCTTGTTTTTCTTCTCCAGAAATTCGGCTAGTCATATCCGCATAGTTTTCAATTGATTTTATTTTACGTTATGCTAACAACTCTTGCCATATGTAGTTTTAGTCTATTGCATTATAAATTTGTAATCAAATTATTATTTGCGTAAATGAATGAATTAATAAAAAATGGAGCCAAAGTTCACGTTGAGTGGAAAATTAGACTTTAACTTAGTTTATGTAGACGTATATTACATTTTTAGCAATAAGGACGAAAGGAATATAGATTGAAGACAGCGCTGAGCAGCATGAACACTTGTGGATCATATTAAACATCAGATATGAGACGAACGTTTTGCAATCTTCAATTTGCCGCTATATCAATTTCTACATATTTATCGTCTTAATTTTAATATAGAACTTGATAATAAAACAACTTCAGCACAAAACTCAAATTTTCTTCTTAAATTTAAATGTCAACTCACAGCTGGTCAGAACAATGGCGGAAGTTTGACAGCGCGCAGAGTTGCACTACATAAAGGATAAAAATTTATAATATTTTAATAAAATATATGTAAAATTTATCTGATGACAACGAAATAATATGAAAATATCACAACAAAGTTGTAAATGGCATAATAAAATTAGTAAAAGTAAGACTTTGAATATTTGTATTATTATTTTTTATATTTTCTCCGAAAGGTTTTGCACTTTTAACACAGGGTGGTCCACACACCAAGAAGGAGCAGGCAAAAGAAATGCAACGCTGTCAAACTTCCGCCGCCATTCAAAGCATTTGTCAGTTTCCGCGAATATGAAAATAAAAAAGAAAGTGCAAATTTGTGCAGAAACTTTACATTGTGAAAATATAATTAACTATTGTCGAAATAAATGTGTGTTGTTGTGAAATTGTATGTAGTGATGCTGCTACAAACGATTCAAGCGTTGAAAGTGTGCGGGCGTTGTTATTTAAATGTTTATTTGTAAAAGCAGAAAAGCGCTGGCTCTGACTGCATAGCTGAGTATGTGTATTGGTTAGTAGTGTTTAAAGTGTTGTTGTATTATTATAAGTGCGCGATTCTACTAAATTAAGGAAGTATGAATCAAATTATTATTACAAAGGATTATTACAAAGGATTATTACAAAGGATTTGTATTCGCTTCGCGTATAAAGGTAAGCCGTCCCATATATATTTTTATATTTAGAAATATGTTCCACATTCCACATATGCGCAAAAGCAGTGCTGCCATATTGACACATACTTTCAACGTCCTTCACAAGTTCCACAAATACACAAATACTGTGGATGTAGATTTTGAAAATAACTGGTCTAAATATGAAATGCTTACAAAAATGAATAAAATGAAATTAAGTTAAATAAAATAAAATACAAAACAATACAGCTAAATGCTTGCAGCGTTTCTTCGTTTCTAATTATTATGTATGCAGAATTTATGTTACTTCTGCGCTGATATCATAATTCACTTCAAGTTCGGCTGTGGCCATAAATCAGTGCAAATAAATTACAAAAAAATTGCGTTGCGTCCGCAGTTACCCTTTTCAATTTTCTGCGAAGTGATTATTAGCGCATACTGGCAAACATAAAAACAAAAGCAATAATACAAAGAACATATTAAAATTGTAGTGAACTCCTTAAACCATGACTTTTATCTGATACCTTTTGTGTTGTTAAATGCGTCTTTGGCTTAAGCCGAAGGTCGTTCTCCGCAGCATTTTTTTGTTTGTTTATTTTGCTTTCAAATATTTTTTATTTATTGTATTTGAATTGGACTCTTCGCAAATCTTTAATATATATCGTGAATGTGTGTGTACATAATTTATTGGAAATCAATTTGTCGGTTATTCGCAATTATTTAAGGTGGCTAAGACATTATAACTTTTTAGAGTTTTTTGCTCCATTTTAGGTTGGAATGTAGTTTTATTTTTTGAGAATATTTTATTGCTTAAAGTTGTTTACAGATTTCTTTTGCGAGGAATAGCAGGAATGTATTTTGATATAAAAAATTAAAGTGAAATTAAAGAATTTGAAAAGAAAAATGTTCTTACTATTTTTTAGATTATTTGTGCTAGTATGTTGGACCAAACATCCACACGTAAATGTATATGTATGTACTATATATCTGAAAAGTAATAATAATTTTAAATTATACGGTGGTTAATAGAAATTACACTGTGCTACCGGTTGTAGTGACTCATACACATATTTCTTAGTAGTAAGTACCAAGTAAAAGTTATTATTTTTCTGTCCCTTGGATCTGTGTTGTAATGTAATTTGCACATCATAATTTTGCTCCATTTTTACGCTCTTCTTCATTGTTGAAGTGCTTGAATAGCAATCAAGACATGTCCTTACAACAATTTCCGGCTATTGAAGATCATTAGTAGACGCCACATAAATACGCAATTAGTTGGTGTACACAGAATCTTGGTCAGTGGAGTATCCCAGTGATGATTTTCTAACATGAAAGACTATTTGTAATCAAAGATAATTTTGTAATTGAGACTGAGAGTTTGAAGATGTCATAGAATTAAAATAATAGAGAACATTATATTTTTTGTTTGACTTCGTGTTCCGCAGTTTTTTGAAAAAAAAAATACTTTTTAAATGTGAAGAAAAGAAATACTTAAACTACTCGACTCTAATTGGTTTGCTGGGTAAACAAAACACTATTAGAGACATGTATGGACATACAACCACGCGTATATATGTATGCGGTGATGAATAAGTGAACATTGTGAGCAGTAATTTTCCAAGTCCGAAGGATGGTCATGACTTTGCTGTAATTGAGTGTGCTAAAGGCATCTAATGTACTTGACTAAATATGCGCGCGCGTTGTTGTTGTACCGCTTAGACGGCTGCCGGTTGCCATTAGAAACGACAACAGGTGGCGGCAGCAGCGCGAAAGGGAACAAATCAAAGCGTTGGCCAAACGAGTAACGACATTGCCGCCGGCCAAGTGCGAAACAGTAGCAGTAATAGCTAACAAGCACAACAATAATAAAAACTGCAGCATAATTTACAAGAACAAGAAGGCTAAGGCGGGCACGCCGTGCGGCAAGCAAGCAAGCAGCAATTATGCGCTGCCATGCGACGCAACTTGTCGACGACTCTTAAGCAGCTACTAAATGCTGGCGGACAACAGGCAAGCAGGGAACCGAGCTGACAACAACAACTGGACTTGTTGTAAGTGATTTCATTAGCAACACAGCAATAACACACAATTGCGGCGATAGCACTTTCCTTTATTCGCGCGATTTTCAGCGAGTTTGTGCTGCAGGCGAGCAGGTGAGCAGATCGCGGCCGCGTCCATTACCAGCAACAAATTAAATGGCGCATAAAAACAATGTTAGAACTGCAAGTGATGTTTCGATGGCGATTTGTCTCGGCTTGGCTGCGCGCGATTGTTGCAATTATTATTATTATTATTATTGTTATTATTGCCAGCACCGCCGTGGACAGCGCTTAGTGGAGTAAACGAGACTCTCGCACTTCTGCGCGCGCTGCCAGCAGTTAATTTGCCAATTTGTCAGAATTTGTTATTAGTTGAAGTGTAGAGAGTGAGACCGTTGCGGCTGCCGTTGCCACTTGACTTTACTTATAAAGTCATCAGCAAGCGAGACAGCGTCTGACTGCTGCCGAGTTTGTGGCAAAAGTACAAGTGGCAACCACATCATCAGCATTAACGAACTCAGCGTTGTTATTAGACGCACATCACACATTCGTCGAGGCATTTTGTAATAGAAACGGCAGCAACAAGTATCATAATAAAGCTAAGTGGTTATGTCAGTGCCTCAGGGAATGGCAATTTCAACTTTGTTGCCACAACAACACATATGACAAGTGCAGAGTCCGTGAGGCACTTAACTGGCTTTGTTCGGTAGCGAAAGTGCTGTGTGTCCGAGTGTGTGTCATTACTCATGTAATTATGTGCTTTCCGCTGAGTTACATATTAGACACAGTTTGAGTCAGACTTCTTTAGCGGGATCTTGGTTTTATGGCAAGACGGCACTTACTGTATTATTATCGCTTTAGTGTTGAATACTCGTTTGCTTTCCCCGAAGGCATACTTTTAGGCGCCACACAGCTTGTAACCAGTATTTCATTGCCATCACTTTGCAGAGCTAAACTTCTCAAACGGTTAATGCAGTTATTTATATTGATTCAAGGCTTATATAACTCAGTCGTGTTGGTACTTAAAATTTGCATTAGCATAACAGATTTCTTGCTTACATAACGTATTAAAAACTAATAGTTATATAATGAAATAGTATGTCTAGAAATTTCGTTTCTTTCCGTTCCGTCTTACATATTTTCTTCAAAGTCACATTAAAACTTCGATTTGTTATTGTTATTGCTATCGCCCTTCTGCTACCCATCTCTGCCACCGTCGCTTAGCAAATGTATGCATTCTAAGCTTCGTAGTATTTGCACAATTCGCCAGCACTTTGCCGCAATAAATCAGTAAAATTTACGGTAGCCATAAATAATAACGGTATATTTATCACTTTTAATAATAGGCGGCGAAAAAAAAAACGCCACCCGAGGAAGGCTGGCACATGTTGTGACTTATAGAAAAATCTAAGGTCTCGTAACAGCATGCTGCCGCAGTGGCTGCCAGCAGTCGTGGTATTAGTCGTGCCTAAAAGCCGCAGAAGTTCAGCGCAGCCGCTCACTTGTTTACATACATACACTCATGGCATTGGGCTGCACTGTTCGTCGCTAGAGTAAAGTGAGCTCCACAGGGGTGTGAGTTCAGCTGTTGCAAACGGACTTTATTATTGTTATTGACAGTTGCAGTCACTGCAAGTCACATACGAAATGCATAGCCAAAATGCAATGGCTGTGATGCGGCAAAGAAGGCGGCTTAGAAGCCTTTTAGTAGAGCTAACGGGAAAGTAAAGAGAATGCTTGACACATTCTCGGAGGAATTTCAGAAAAGTTTCGAGTTTAAGGTGTGGCCCTGTGATGATTTTGAGGATCTGGTATATAGAATAAAGAGCTATGGAATACCACAAAATGGGCGCCATTGTATATTAATATGAGTCTTTGAAGACTAAGTCCATGATATCGGATTCTTCAAGATTTCTCGGAGGAATTTCAGAAAAGTTTTGAGTTTAAGGTGTGGCCCAGTGATGATTTTGAGGATCTGGTATATAGAATAAAGAGTTAAGGAATACCACAAAATAGGCGCCATTGAATATTTTTATAAGTCTTTGAAGACTCAGTCCGTATTATTCAAGATTTCTCCAATAATTTTCATTTTTTTATTACCAAAACCAAATAGAAAAGTCAAGTTAAGTGAATCTTTGCGAAAATTTGTACTTTTTTTTCTTATTTTCACAAGAAACGAAAGCTTGTTCATAAATACAAACAGGATTCCATTAACATTTACTTATTCATTCTTCAATATTTTTTGTTGTTTTTGTGGAGTGTAAAGTATGTGCAATATGTCTCCAGGTCAATGCCGTGTTAAGTGCTATTAAAATATGCCGTTATTATTTCAAGCAGTTACTGTTATTGTTATTGCTATCGGTGAGCGCTTGGTATGATAAACGCCTTGCTCGGCTTGCGACCGCGCTGACAGCTTCCAAATTTTATATGCCATTAACACCACGAACAGTCAATAAAAATCTCACTTTGAATACAAAAAACAAACAACAAAAAACAACTTTGAGGCACAAAAATAAAGCGACAGTTACGTAAAAAGCAGCGATAAACTTGGCACACAGCCGAAAATAACAAAGCATGTCTCCATCTCCCCTGGCAACTGAATTGCAGTACCAACGTAGTGAGCGAGGGCGCGCGGCGTGCGGCAGGCGCGGAGCGAGCACTCAGATTATTCTTCGTGCTGCTGCAGTATTTCAGCGCTTTTGCCGCTTTTGTGGTGTACTTATTAAATTTACGAGTATTTATTTGCCTAAATGCGGCGGCGAGCGCAACGCCACACTCACTCACGTCTGCAGATTGCCATCTTGTCACGTCGCGCGTTCTGCCAGCCACTGAAGTGGCAACTGAACAAGCTGACGACGGCGACGGTTGAAGGTGCTGTCGCGTTGTATGTGACCGCCGCCTTGGCTGTGGCATCGCTGATACCACCCCATATCGCAAACAGTTACCGTTGTGGAAGCCAAGCAGCAGCAGCGGCAGTAGCCAAGGTAAACATTTCACTTGAATTTGCACATGGAAGTGGCCAAAGTAACGCCAGCAACAGCAACAGCAACACCACTCACGGGCAGTAGCAGCGCCACCAGCACCTACACTGGAACAGGCGTTTCTGGGGATTTGCTGAAAAGTCGGTCGCGCGTTTTGGCCTGCCATCGTCTTAAAGCGGATTTCGAATATATGCCGTTGTAAATCCTCTTGTAGCGTGTGTCCAGCAAAGGCTTCTTTATTACAGCAGCCAGATTCAATGCTTTTAGGCTTGACAACGAAATCCATCGTCGCCACCACTGGTTGAGTGTAGTTCAAGGGGCGCGCGCTGCAGTGAGCGAACGACCGTTTGACCTGCGTGCCGCGCGCCATTTTCGGCATATCAGCCGAACGTCGTCGTCTAACGTTATTCTGGCTGCCTATTTGCCGTTGCTTGTGCGCTTAATTTGCAGTTTTCTATTTGCCTGCTTTTCAAATTCACCGCAAAGCGCCAAAAAACAGCTGCTAAAGCGCGCTCAGGTAGAGCGCCGCGTTCGGCTATTTTTGATTTGCCACTTTTAATGGCATTTTAGTTATATTTCAAGGATTTTCGCCGATTTTCATTGCCTCGCGGCAAATTTCGTCCATTGCTATGCTCAAGGTTTGCAACGGCTATTGTATAGCTCGCCGCTTCTGCTTCTGCCAATAGACATCCGATTCGCTTCGATCCGCTCGCCTTGGCTGTTGAGCAGAGCGTCTGTTTATTTTGGCTGCAATTAGCGGCGTTAATCAAATAAAACACCGTTTGCCGCACGAATCGCTTCATTTCTGCGCCACTTTGTTGCGTTCAATCGCCAAGCAAACAAAAGACTTAAGCAACGAACTCGTTCCGTCGAGGCGTGGAAAGAATGCGCCGTTAGCACGTTATATTATTCGTTAGTTGTTGTTGTTTTTGCTGTTGTTGTTTGTTTGCGTGGCTCATTCTCTTGGGTGTTTATGCTGCTATAATTGCTTTCGATTGAATTGTAATTGCTGGCGTTTAATGCCACAACTTTGACCTCAAAATGACGAAGCGTGCCGAATTCCGTTACAGTTTGAATTGTATAATTTCTTGTGAGCTTTTATCTGCATGCTCTGTTTTTTATAACGTTGTTTAGTAATCAGAAAAATCATGCTTGATTGATTCCAGTGGCGCTGTTGCATAAGAGTTTTTTAATTGAAATCCAATTGGATTCCCCTTTCGTTGTTGCACTTCCCTAGTAATTGAGAGAGAACTGATACAAGAACATTTCACGCTTCATTTGTGTCGACAAAAATGGAAATTATATGACTTGAAGACTAGGAGGTGGTCATCTTAAAGATGAAAAATTGGTATTTTACAGTTATTAATTATAATATTGACCGATGGACCAGTTCGTAAAATTGAGAACACTGAGTCGATGAGGTTACAAAGGGCTCATAGTAAAAGATGGGGTTCCAATTAGATGCGTTTCATATGCAACGCGTCTCTCAGTTACTCCATACCTTGAAAAGGCGTAATAAGACATTTTGTGCAATCATCTCCTAGCGGATTCAGCCGAACAGCTCTCGAGTGTGGTCCTGAACCCGTTGAATATTTTTAGCAGCAGTTTTGTGGTCTGGAGATGGACCCGATGGATATGGATGAAACCCATAACTTCGAACTGAACTAATTCTCATGACGAAGAGCCCAATCTCATCAAGCTGAGTCTGAGTCAGTTTTGTGGTCTTTCTATCAAACATGTACTCTAATTCTATATCATTTCTTCTACTCAGTCCTTTTCTTTTCTTGTTTCTCTTTGCTTTCTTTTGTCAGCTGAGTATTAGTATCATTTTAAGCTAACATAACCAAACAAACATACACGTCAATGTCATGGTCGAACATGACAAACTGTTTAATACAAGCTCACTGACTTCGGCGACTAAATGCCTGACAAATATGGCTGCGCATTAATTCAAGCCGATAGGTAGACAGACAAAGTGACTTGCAGAGACCGTGACGTCGTTAGAGCTTCAATCAATGACAGCTTATATTGGCAGAGGCAAGTTGTAGACCACCACTTTTTTGAGTGACTACATTGAACAGGAATATTAGCTATTTTATTGCTAGTAGAAATCATTATTGCTTATTTGCACCACTGTCGGGTTGCCGGTAAAGCGCGTTCGCTGCGTAACGCGCTGGGAACCGCCGCATTTACAACATTGTACTTGCACGTCAAGTAGCGGAAGTGCCACCAACCAAGCACTCAAGTGCCCGAGTGCCTTATCGGCCATATTAAGAAATGCCTGAGCGCATACCAAGCGAAATTGCCTACCGCACGCATAAGCGCGCCGTCAAACTATGTACGACATTAGAAGTCCGAAGTAAAGCCATTTATGCTTGTCGATTTGTTGGCTGTTGTTGTCGCACCGCTGGTGGCCGACCAACTCAATTCGGCCAGACAACTGACAAACCAACAAATCGGCCAACTTATCCGCCACTCAATGTGATTCACTTCAATTTAGCAGCGATTTGTTCAAATGCGTTTGTTTGAGGCAAAACGCAGCAACACACAATAATGAATGCTAGTGCATAGCAATAACAACGCTTCGGCATGCCATCATAGCGTTGGAGCGTTTAGCGCCAGCCAGTTTCTGCGTCTGCGTTCGTTGGTGTCCACGCCGCGACCAAGACGACGACGACAAGTTGCGCGCTGTTGTTGCTATATATGGCGCGCTGCGCTTGCGCGACTACACGAAATGTGGACACACACATATTTTCAGAGTGAGCTTGTTGCATAAAAAGTGGCGGCAAACGCTTAAATGCCGCCACTTTGCCATAACTGATCGCACTTCTAACTTGCAGGTGTTGTTATTGTTGTTAGATTTGATGTTGTGCTTAGTGTACGAGCTTGTTAAGCCAGCAGTTGTTGTTTTTGCTTTTGTTGGCCGTTATTACTGCTTGACACTGGCATTGGCATTGCGAAGAGCGTGTCGTGCGCGCCGTCAAAACATTTTTTCACGCTCCGAGTGCAGCCAATGTCGCAGCCAGCGCCAAGGGGCCCACAGTGTGTCGAAGTCTTTGAGGGTTTGAGACTATAATTCTGCACTTTTCGTCGACTGAAATACTGCATTTATTGATTAAAGTCTTGATTAACAATGAAGAACGGTTTTTAAATGATTAAGGACCATGTCTTCGTGAGCTTCTACGACATTCTTAGCGGTTATGTAGCCAAAACGTCCGAAAATCTTCAGTGGGAGTTATTATGAGTTGAGTAGTGCGGTCTAATGAACGATTGTTAGAGATCACCTTCTGCGGGAAGGAGAAAGACGTAGAGTTATTGTAATTTAGCGATTAGCTTTCATAAAATTTCATCAATTTTCATGTGTCTAAAATTGTAAAATATCCCACCGTTTCCACGGAGCTATGCAACTAGCTGGCGAATAGAATTTGAGGCATGAACTAGTCACAGTTAATAGCGTCAAGTGCATGTGTTAGAATGCGTGTATCTCGCCGTGTGCCTACGAGTGCTCACTAAGCTCCACAAATAGAAAAAATAAAATAAAAATAAAAATAAAAAAGCGGGGGGCTTAAGTACCAACAGCAGGTACGTTTTTATGGCAATGACATTATGCGAGGAAATAAATGTCAATATTACGAGATTTATGGCATTTCGCATAGCCGGCTTGTCGCTGTTTATATTTTTTATATTTGTTGTTGCTGTTATCGTTTAGTGCTTTTACAACGGCAATTCCGAAGCATTCATTTGATAACCAATACACTGAAGAACGCTAAGCCGCCGGCGCGTTACTGGTTCTTCTATGCGTGTGAAGAAGGGGTGAGCGGAAAGCTGAGGGCGGGAAGTTTGGTGCTTAATTTGAATGTTCAATTGACATTTGTGCACTTTGAAGACTACTATAAAAGCGTTAAATTACCAATATGCCGGTGAAATCTTTAATTCGACAAGTTTTATGGAAAATCGAATTCTAGGAATTAAAAGGAAAATATATTCAACTATTACTTGAGATGCCGGTTTCGTTAGTCATAATTTTATTTTAAATTTTCATTGAAAAGAAACTCAAAAACCTCAAATAAATAAAAATTCCTTCAGGAGAAGATTTATATACTACTACAGCGGTACTAAAGGTCTTCGCGTTAAAACTTCTATTCTAGCAATCTGCCATATTTAGATTTTCCACACGCTTAAACCAAAAGTTGTATCCATACAAACACATATTTGCTCACATATATTTAGGAGTAGTATATGTACCTGAGTACGCATGTCACTCCTGTAAATGTGACTGGCCCTACAACGTGCTATGCAGCCACAAACAGGACCACCCGGCTCGGCCGTCACTTTAACTGATTGGTGGGCCCATAAATTTTTGCTCATAAATTCGCAATAAGAGGCGACGTGCAAGCGGCAATTAGCGCACGCATGCGCCGCCGAACAAAACGAACGCGCCATGAAACCCCGTCAATGATGAATCGAAAAAGAAAACGAAATAGAATAAAATAAGAACTATGCAGGCTATTAGCGTGGATAAGTGAGCGTAAGGAGTGGAGCTTCAGTATCAGTTTGTTGTATTTAATTATTCGAAGGGACACGTTTGAGGGAAAAGTCTTAGAACGCACATTTTTATTGGACTGTGGATTTCTTACGACTGATAAGGATCTCTGGAAAGGTCTGAAGACTTATCAAGTGTTTTTGTCGACCTCACCTGAAACTAATCAGTACAACAGCGTCATTTTCAGGGATTTACATCGAGTTCGAAGCATTGAAGTATATGCCTGATCATAGATGGACCCTGGACTGATATTTAAGGATAATTCGATTTATATTAGAATAACAAGGTTTCCATGGAATTATATTATTGGGCCTTTTATACGAATTATTGAGATAATTTATACTAGATGTAACTGGAACCTAAATATTGGTATATAAATCTTTAATTTAAAGGGAGCCACTTAAAATATCCCACTACACAACAATTTATTCTAAAACAATAACAACAAATCGCTGGCAACAATGTAACCGAGTTCGATGCAACGCTGCAGCACTGAGCTTCGTGGAATATCCAGCAGAGAACATGCGTATTTGCATGTCCGAACAAATAATAACATGAAAATCTTATCACGAATTCAATGCCTTTAACAAATTTGCAACACGAATCTCGAGGTTGGCGAGCAAAAACGCGAAACGGTGGAAAAGCACAACAACACATTAAATCAACTCGGAAGGATTGTACGCACGCAAGCCATGTTGCAGCAATGCCGAAAATGGTAGTGGCAGCCGAGCGCACAGCCAACGACTTAGAAGGGCTTAGATGTGCTGTGAATAGTACAAAAGCAACAATAATAACAACAAAAAACCAAAAATAAGATAAACGCAATAAATGTTGCTGTGGCACAGCACAGCAAAGTCGCATTCAAGTGCAAAGTGGCACGCAACAAGCAGCAGCAGCCGGAGATGTGTGTGTACACGGTAATAACAACAACAACAGCAGCAAATGTACTAACTGCAATAGCAATCGCTTACGGTCAATACTGTGATCAAACACAAATGTAGACATTAGATTGGTATGCGGCCGCCGGTGGCAAGTTGACGAAGTGCGACGGTAGATGGCGCGGAGCGGTCAGCGGCAGGCAATTGGTGGCAGTTGTTTGGCGTGCTGGTTGCTGTGCTGCTCGGGCGTAGCATTTTGGCGATTCAACACGCAATTTCTGAATTTTCCAGTTAAAACAGCAACAAAAAGTCGCAAAGCATGCAACAGTAAAGACAACCACAGCAACAACAACAACAGAAATTGTGCATATGCCACATTGCATTTGTTGCAACGAAGGAGCGCAGCAGCGACGTATTGGGCAGCGCGTGAGTACTTAAATGCCCGGCAGCAGTTAGCGCAACAACAACAACAAATAAGGCAGAAGTGAGTTAACAAAATTCAAAGGCAAATAACAACTGAGTCGAGGAAATCGAGCAACAAAGGAAAAACTATGCAAAACGAGCGCAGACACGCACAAAATAACGCCGGCATCAGGAGTTGCCCAAGCAGCAAAGGCAGCAGAAAAGCCCTGAGCCTCAGTGGCACTGCGAACGACAAATGCGAAGCGAAATTTCAAACATGCAATTGGCGATTTGTCGCCACCGTTTGGCATTGCCATTGCTGTCACACAGCTGCGCGTCCCTTCTTCGCCGCCTTGGTGCTTTTCTACTATGTTGCCCCACAGTCGTTGTTACAATGTATGTGCAACAAATGCATGCAACAAACACTGATTGCTTCGACATATGTTCGATTGTTGTTGTTGTCGCTGTTGTGATTCTTATGCTGTGATATGTAAATGTTGCTAATTGGTTGTGTGCGACAAATATGCTGTTGCAATAGTTGCCCAGATAGTCGAGAATGTCAAATGGCAAAAGGAATAAATAAATAATTGTGTTGTAGATTTGTTTATTTGCATGCGAGTTGGATCTAAATACATATGTATGTACGAGTATGTCTGCATGTTGGCATAGATGCTCGATTCGCTGAACGAACGAAAATTTAATTGGTCTTGAGTGTTCTTTCACGCATTGCTTGCGTAAGAAATGTAGAGAAGGGAGCAGCATATGGATTCTTAAGGGACCTCCAGCTTTAAATTTGATTTTCTACAATGCCCAGTGGAGGCTCTTTAAGCAAGAAATACAAATAGGCCTTAGTAATTACAAATAAATAATGAAAGAAGGTCTTTTATCATACTGCTCTAGTTATTCCAGCGGCTACCTTAGGCTCAATTTCCAAAAAATTGTGTGCAGTATCTTCAAGAATCCGCTTCTGGGGCACTAAGCTACATGTGATTCGAAGTGAGACCGTCCTCGATTTTTCAGTATATAAGCTACCGCCTAATCTCAATCTTCGTAATGGAATACGGCACGCATAACTTTGAACTGAACTAATTCTCATGACGGAGAGCCCAATCTCATCAAGCTGAGTCTGAGTCTGATTTAGTCCATCCTTGGATTTGACTCCAAGTCAGAGCCTACAGAACTATCTTTCTTAACGACTTTTTTTACCTATTCCTAATTCTTTTCCAATCTCGTGATGGATCTCAGCTCGTGTAATTTTTGTATACTCCACACAATCCACGTCGCAGACATACTTAAGTGCGTACAATATTTAGCGATGTTCACACATAGTAAATGCTTCGCTTAAAAAACGAAGTAAGAAAACCAGCAGAATTCCACAGCCACGCAACGAAGTCACGGTCAAGGCGAGTGCGTGAAATGCGCACCAGCAACAGCTCCAGCTCAAGCGTTCAATGGTTCGAGGCGTACGTGTATATATGTATATCTCACTCGCAGTGGAAGTGTTAAATTTTACTGCCTGCAATATCACAATCGCGTCCGTCAGTCTTGTTATTAATGTCAAGTGCGTTTTAAAGTGTTTGCAACATTTTCCAATCAAAAACACATAAAACTTAAGACACACACTAAACAAGCGCAAATAAATGCCACGACGATATTAAGCTGCATGCCATGCGCACTTTTCTCTCGATATCCGAGTAACTGAGTGCTTGTGCGTTTGCTGAGCCCACAAAAGTGCTTACTATTAACGCTATTTGCTAATAAATGGCAGACAAAGCAATGCTGTCTAGCGCACACTGAGTGGCAGGCTCCGTATGCGCTAAAGCAGTGCTCGGTCAATTGCCGGTGAGCCGAGCTCTACGGCTGAGCTGATAGCGCAGTTATGAAAAATGTCCATCAGTTGAGCAAAGTACGCCATTGCCTGTGCTTACGAGGTGATGTCAATGGATCGCATAACACTTGCCAATTACTTGGCATAAAACGCGACTGCGATCGCGAAAATTATGCTCGAATATCAGTTGCATAACCACAAAAATGTTCGCGCCCTACAGTCCACAGTCACGTCCACTTAGGTTGGCCAGAAATACAATGCGACCAAGTAGTGAGGCGAGCCAAGAATAATTCCTTACGGCCGCTTGTCCCTCCGGATTGGTTCATAGCTGGTTCGGGTTCTTGGGAGAATTTTTTGGAACTCGAATTTGGCGAATTTGATTCCAAGGAAGATCTCAGTTACCTCAGAGCTAGAGAAGTATTCTACGCGTATCTTCTTAGCTGAAGACTCAAACTATCTTCCCACCGCCCAAAGACATGCAGACTTTGAGCAGTCTGAGTTTTTTTCACCTCTGAGCCCTACCCAGTTTAGTCTCAGTGGATTCAATTACTCACAACGCGAAATCTGAATTTCTAAATACAAATGGCTTGTGTTGACCGCGGCCAGCCGTTGTGGCAGTCACACTTGTGGGCACATCGAGGAATTTATGGCCAGCGGTGACATTAAGCATTATTGTCAACATCAGCAACACTATCGACGCCATCATCGCGGTCATCAGCAGTAAAATGCAAAGTTGTAAATTTTTAAAAATAGCTTCAAGCGGCGAACCGATCCTTTCACGCTCTTCCCACATTTGTTGTGGCGACGTAATCAAAACTGTGCGCCTGTGTATGTGTTGTTGTTGTAAATTTATACGCCAATAATCTACGGCACGCTGTTAAATTCTGCAATTGCAGCTCTTTCTTTTTTTTCTTGTTTTTGTTGCACAGTTTTTCCATTATTTGTTTTCGATTGTTGTTGTTGTTGTTGCCTTTGTATTTTCGATAAGTGCGCATTTCAATTTGCAGTCTTTTGATTGCTTTTCTCTCCGGCAGCAGCGTTTTCGCCATCTACACAGACTTGCAACATTTGTATGTAGTACTTGCAACATGTTGCACGGCTGTCATTGGCATTTTCCCAACTTTGGCACCGTTGCGAGAGCGTCCACAAAAAGGCAATAACTTTCAATTAAAATGCTTTTTGTATTTAATTACTCTGTTTGCAATCATTTGTCTGTCCGCCTGTCCGTCTGTTGGCTGACTTTTGTTCTTCGACAAGCGAAACTTTTACAGCTGCAGCGAGACACAATAGTGCGCGTTGCATTTGTTTGGCTCGCATATATTTTTTATGAAAGCTACAAACGAAGACGAGCAATAAATTTGTTTAGTGCAAATTTGATAGGTTCAAGGTGTAGACACACTTACTGGCGCGAAGAGAGAGAACGCGTCCAAGGAAGCTTGTTCACCTTAAGCAATACTAAGTACATATAAAGTGTGTTGCATAAGTTTGTTAGTGTTGCAAGCATGGCTTCACACATCATTCTGTGCTACAAAGTCATGAAGGTCCCGCTTCTTCCTTTCTTCATTCATTTCCTGAGTACTTTCGGAAAAATCCATTTAATGCCTATTTTAATTTCTTATTGCGACTTTTTATTGCCTTCAAATAAAATTCGTGTGCCCTTTGCGAGCTTTGTAGAGTTACAAAGTTTCTAATTCATTTACCAAAAGTCTTCGCAGCCAAGAGGAAGAACTGCTTACAATCTAAGTGTTCTTTGTTTATATCCTGTATTTATCTTCTCAAGCAAATGAAGTAAACTGAAAGAATGATACTATGTTGAAGTCTTCTCATTAGCAAATATAGAATAGAGACTCATCAAAAGCACAGTGCTCGTCGAAAACTTGGATAGTTCTTGGAAGCTTCACTTCGATATTGGCCTTATGAACTCTCGTTTAGGGAACGATAAACTTCCTCGAAGCTTGTTATTCCTTTCTTTGTACTATATTGGCTGTCTGTGAGCTTTTGGAAGCTTTTACAACATTCTGCCTCCTGACTCCTGAAGCTTTTGGTGACGTCACACCAGCGAAAGGTATTTCGGCATTGGCTTTATGAATTCTCATTTAGGGAACGATAAACTCCCTCGAAGCTTGTTTCTCCATTCGTTGGACTATATTGGCTGTCTGTGAGCTTTTGGGAGCTTTTACAACATTCAGCTTCCCGGCTCCTGAAGCTTTTGTTGACGTCATACTAGCAAAAGCTTCCAAGAAATAACTGTTCAGATCTGAATATTTGTGAGTGTTGTGAAATACCCAAAATTAGGAAAATCAATAGGCCTGCACGCACACACGGCAACATTGTAGACCATTATTCGCTTTGCGCCAACGAACTCCCCAATGGCCACTTAGCAATTGAATTAATTTCAATAATAAATACGCTTATGGCATTTTTATGATGAAGCGATGACTTCTTCGACACAGAAACACACACACACACACACCGCTTGCAATCGTAAATATAGGCATTTGCAAACTCCACACTCCCTTGACGGCCTGCGGCGAGCGCCCCGCCTGCCGCGCAGCAGCGCTGGCGAATCGATTGAATGGCACATTTGTTAGCTGCAACCGCCCTGCTAATGGCCACTCCCCGCGCGTGCGCCTCCAACCTTTGGCAAATAACATAAAATTTCGTTTGTGGCATAAATATGCGCCATTATAAGCGCTTCCACTACGCCTCCGAGTGCTGCCGAGCGGATATTTATATTATTTTCGGCTCGTACCTCTGCCATGTTCGGCATGTTCGCCGCGTTGTTGCTTGTGTTGTTTGTGTTGTAAGCAATGTTTGCTTTTAGCTTCCATTTCTAATTTCTGCAGCATGTCGGGGCCATGTTTGGGGCCAGCAAAGGCCGTTCGCAACAGCGCTACTGTCCAAACGCTGCGTCCAACGCACACACTCACCACACACACACACACGGCATACTCGTGTACCCACCACTTGAACACATGTTCGTCGGCGTGTATGCTGGGCCGACGAAGCGAGTCTAAAACGCCATGAAGCGTCTGTGCCACAGGAGCCACATTTGTACAAATCCATTTCACTTAAGCGATTTCTTTTTGGTTCTCTCGTCTTTTTGCATATTTTTTGTGTTTTTTTGTTCGTTTCGGTTTGACTGCGACTCCGGTTGGAGCCTTGGCGGGGCCAACGCATGCATATCAACAAGGAAATGGAAATTTTTTCTTTATGGCTTCATTGGCAAAAGTTTACAACTTTATAGAGGCATATCTCATTTCTCTGCCAACTGCCTGCCAGCTTGGCGAATTGTCGCTTGTGCCCTGCCACCCGGCGCTCCGCTGGGCCTGGGCCACTTGGTCGCCTGGTTCAATCGGCCCACAAGTTCGACATTTGGCTTCGCTGGCTATTCCCATACGCTTATTTAATGCATATTTGTGTGTGTGTGTGTGTATGTGTGTGCTTGCGTTCACATCTATTTGTCTATGCAAAAGCTTGCACTCTCTACCCCTGCCCCTCTCTACCCAGCGTTCGCATACTCGGTCTGTGCACTCAAGCGATATTCATTTGCAATTGTTTTAGTTATTGTTATGATTGCTGTTGATGTTATTGTTGTTTTTATTATTGCTGTTGCTGTTGCTATTTTTGTTGCAGTCATTGCTGTTATTGCTGTTGTTGGCTTGCTCATCGCTTGTTCACTGATTATGCGGCTTATTTTAGTTTTTGCTGCCATTGTTGTTGTTGCTAGTTTTTGTTGTTGGCACTGGGTATATTAATGTCTTTTTCTATTTAAGTGCGCGCTGATTCCCTCATTGCCTCATAGATGCCCGGCTCGAATGGGCGCTTCGTGGTCAGGCCAAGGCTTATTTACCTACTCCTTGCTCTTTGTTGTTGGTCATCGTGTGCTATGTCTGTCCGCGCTTGTTCGTGTGCTGTGTGTCTGCTATGCCAATATCTGCATATATGTATGTGTCTGCTTAACATTTTTGACATATTGGTTTTGGCATACCCACTCATATTTAGACGAGTGCTTTCGTCGCGCTGCGCTCCCTCCTTCGCTGTGCTGCGCTTAGACGCAGACATCCTTCACAAATGTTTTCAGTTTTTTTGTTTTTGCTTTTCACAAAACAAAGCGTTCAAAGGCTTACAAATGCATTTCCATGACTTCTTCTTCTTGTCTTCTTTTCGTCTGCCATTTCAGCGTTTATGCAACTTGTGTCTGCAATCTGCAATGCTTTTATTGATGTTTTAGTGAGTTTGAGTGATATTTGAATTGCAAATTATGCATTATGACTGCGCAATATTAGAGTCCTTCAGTCGTCGCTTACGGCACACATAATGGCATTTGAAGATACATATCAGTGCGAAGAATCTATAAAACCGGAAATCTTCTTTACAGATTTCGATCAATAACTACATGAGGATGCACGTGAACACATTTTTAGGAACATTTTGTGAATTTTGCAAACAGTTTTACAGCTATAGATTATCTACGAGGTGTGTTCAAAAATTAACTGGAATTTTTTTGGAATTGTTCAAAAGTCCAAACGCCGGATTGATTTTTTCCTATTTCCAAAAATAAAGAGAAAAAATCTATTTGAAAATCCCCCAGGCGATCCATCATCATACATCATTGTTTGACTCTTTTAGAAGTTCGTTGTTTTTCAGCTTGAGTTCAAAAAGCCCAAGCGTAAGACTTTTGAAAAATCGTTCCACAAAAAGTGAATGAATGGCTTCTGTCATATTTAAAGTAGGGCTCTTAAAATTATTCGATTAACCTGAAAACCGAATATTCGAATATCCGGTTTGTAACCGTTCGTTCGAATATTAACCGGTTAGTACTATTCGATTAGTTTTTTGTAAATTCGATAAGTAAACTGTTTGAAATCCAAGCAGCCTTTGATTGAAATTGTATGAACTTACACTATTCGAATAGTCGACAAGGAACGGTTAACCGGATAGTCGGAAATGAGTGGTTAATCGAATAATCGATGACTGACGACTATCCGAATAGTGCAAACCGAATATTATTATTCGAATAATGCCCTATTCGGTTAATTCGGTTAGTCGATTAGTCGAATACCAAGAGCTCTAATTTAAAGACCTTGTCTTAGGAAGAGAATTTTCTTCTTATTGTATTCCTCCATAAATGATTTTCAGTTACAGATCCCACTTCTCCCTTGTAATAAGACATCAATATAAAGTTTCAAATAAAACTCAATTATATTTGAATATGTGTTGCACAACATGCCGTGCGCTGATTCGAGCATTAAAAATAAAATTAAATTGAAAAAGAAAAAGAAAAACAATAAATTCTTTTCTATTGGAAATTTTACAAACACTTCCTTTCTCACCTGCCAGCAGAAGAAGCGGCTTCAACGGCTATTTAATTTGTTATTCTTAATGCAGAGGCAAGCACATAAATCCAATAATAATATCACAATGAAAGGGCCACAGCAGACTAGCACTTCAGACAAGCGCGATCTCGCATAAGACATGCCTGTCACGTAACACAGCTGAGCGCATGCAACAAGAGAGACGAACACACAATGCAACCAACAAAAAGCAAGAATCGAAGACGGACGGACGGACGGACAAATGTCATATTCAAAGCTAATTTTCTGTTTAGAATAACACAATAAAGGCCAGTCTTTTGTGTCTCTTTGCGCTATACACTCATTATGCATTTTTTGACCAATGGCCGATGAGAGTGTGTGTGTGAGATTAAATTACTTGGCGATTGCATTGAATAATATCAACAACAGTCTTAAGCCGATTGCTTTAATAGTTGACTGACTTTTTGTTGTTGTTGTTCCATTGTTATTGCTCAGCATTCGTGGCATGGCAGCACTGCCTGCCCTTCGTGGCAATCATTTTTATGATGCTTATGCAATACACGAGTCAATGACTTTTTGTTTTTTTATGATTACTATATTGGTGTTGTTGTTGTTGTTAAAAAATAGTTTGGTAATAATCGGCATACCGAAATCATATGCAACGTAACACGTTTTATGGCGAAATTTCAAGAATTCTTTGCTACCTTCATTTCCCGCTGCGCTGCACCTCGGCACTCGGCACTCGACACTCATATTATGAAAACAACAATAGTTGCGCACGAGCACGTAAAAGCAGTAAATATTACAAAAACAAAAGCAAGGTTGCTATGGTCGAAGGGAAATGCCGAAATGTCGAAGACAGTTGTGAGTGTCGACTACGTGGTGACCGGTGGAGGGGAGAAGGTAAAAAGTCACACTGTTGCGCAGCAGTAGCGGTAGCAGTAGTAGCTTTTGGCCCCTAACAGCGTTGGCCCCGAGGCCACCACTGGCCACCATCATGGCATATCAATGACGACCCATCAGAACAACACACACGCCTCTTTGAGTATCTCACTTATTTGTGGTTGTTGCTGCCATAATGATGATGATGATAAACAAAGTAATAGTTTGTTATTGTTGTTGTTTTTGTTTTTGTTTTTGTTTTTGCATTTTACATGGCACATGTTTTGCATTTTTACTGTTGTCTTTTCGTCTCTTTCCCTTCTTCGCTTCGATTTTTGGTGCGCGACGCACTTTATTGTTTATTAATATTGGCATGCCCATTCTTCATCGGCACTTTGCTGATAAGCGATTTTCAGGTGTGTGTGCCTCTCTAAGTGTGTGTGCGTGTGTCAGTTTTCGATTAAAGTACATTTCATTAAAATGCTTACGCCTCTCAAACACTTTATGGCCTTCGTCCGTCTCGGGCGGTCTTCGGCATTGCCAAAATACTTACTTCCCTCTCGATTGTTGCTCTTTTTTGACCGTTTCAAAAATTATGCAATCATTATAAATCGTTTTAAAATTCAGAGGAGGTATACTTATGAGCTTTTAAGTCTCAGAACAGTAAATTTTAGTATTTCTGCATTTTCGCAAATCTTAAAGCTTCAGGCTTCAGGCTTCTTCGTTCTTTGTATTGTGCGAATTTTGCGACTCTGCGGGAATGTGTTCCCTTGATTTACTTAAAATTAACGGTAATAAGTAATTAAATTTCTATTACATAATTCCACTACTCGGTTTCTTTATTCCTTTGGATACCCTTCAATTGTCTTATTTCTCGCACATAAAATGCTGTATTACATAACCCAAGTTCAACAAATGGAAGGAAGTTGAGTAATAATCTCAGTAACGGCCGTAGACTCCGCGGCTGACAGCTCAAGCAAGGAAACTGTACCTGGAGGCCTCTACCGGTAATGACAAACATTAATTTGTTTACGTATTTTGGTAGTTGAAATTCTAATGCAGCCATTTTTCACGGCGACCCAACCTTGTACGGGCCAGCGAAGAAGCTGAGAGGATGCTAGAAGCAACTTGTGGTTAAATAATTTTCGTTGGTTGTGGTTGAGATGTTGTTGTGTGCTTCGAAAATTGTGGTCAATTTAAACGCTGCATCCCTTAACATGAATTCGGAATGGTTCATTGTGGGCTGCAAACCGTTAGTTTTTAACTGGAAAGCAAGCGACAACCTTCGGTGTACACAGCTCTGCCGCGAATTAAGGCGATGTTTATTGTTGTTTGTTATTAGCGATCGCAGAAGCGAGGAACTAATTCGCTGACATACATACGAGGTGGCAATGTATTAATGGCAAATTGGAGATTTTCTACACGCCACCAGCAATCAACACTTCCATTGCCAGCGTGCTGCTTGTGCCTGCCACTTGGCGCGCCGGCTCCGCTGATTTTCGCCTCGCCATTAACCTTGCCATTAGCAGGTGCTTATTACACTGAGGCGCGCTCGCTGGCTCAATCTACCTAATCACCGTGCAACATCATTTATGACACACATTGCCAACTTGCCACCGCCAGCCATGGCATTTCACGTCGCTGCTTGCCACTCCTCCACGGCACCGTCGTGTGCTCTTGGGTTTTGAGTATCTTTATCATCGGTTTTGTTTATCCAATAAATTAGCTTCTAATTCTCCACTGCGCCTTATTAACTCGGTAATTTATTCATTATAGTCATAGCCATTATCAGTTGTTAGCGGTGCCATCAGCCTGATTACTTCGTGGCCACCAACCGAAGATGAGCAGCGCCACGTTCGCGTTAATTCGCTTGCTGGTGCTGTCTTCGTCGCAATTATGAAAATTACAAATTAAATTGCAAATTGCGGTTTCATCGAATGAGTAGTAATTTAGTCAAATAAGCTGAGGCCAACAAGAACAGCAATTGTCACGCGCCATAGTCAATCAACACCAACGCGCTTTCATGGTCAACATGCGTGTGTGTGGGTCTTCTTGTTGGCTTTTGTAAAGTTTTCAAAAAATTTATAAAATTTGCGAGGTCTTGTACGTGGTTCGGGCATTGTAATACTGACGACTGAAGAGTCTTAAAGAGCTTAAACTTTCTTGAACACTTTCTTCCAACTCATATATGATCTCTGAGATCCCCCTAGTTTAACCGAAGATAATTATTATATTATAATCACCTTTCTCTCTCTACCACTCCGCCTCATCTTTCTAACGAGAATTTAAATTAAAATCCCGCGGAAGAGTCTTCCAATAACACCAAAGCAATTTTATACACATTTTTAACCTTCAATATTTGTGTTGCGGACCCAACGGCTGCGGAATGGAATGACACTGGTGGCGTGGTGGCGCCACTGTCATTTGCATAAATCAATGTGCAACAAAAAAACAACAAACACTGTAAGTGGTACATATAGCAGAGAAGAAGAAAGCTGGTGCATAACTGCCTTGAGTGATGTTCGGTCTCCTTCACCGCCACCCCAAACTACACAGTGCCACCCGAACGCTCCCACTGTATACATTGCGCATGCGCATGAGTATATGTTTCTAAGCTTGCCACATGCGCCTTTGAGAAAATGAGTAAAAACTTTGCAACACAGCAAAAATGATTAATTTCGCAGTTGGTAATTTATGTAGACACATAATTCACAGCAGGAGGATGTGGCCACTTGTGCAACATATGTACCTTGCAACATCAGGGATTACACATGCGCATTCCGCGTATAGAATTTGCACATGTTCTGCAAACGGCAAAGGATTAAAAGACGAAGTGTGTGTGCTCGTCAAGTGCTTGGGCAAATAGTCGGCGGTTGAGAGGTGGCTTGTGGCATGCAGTAGACAGCGATATATTGAAGTGTTGCTAAAAATAGCGTTGCTTGCCACATTTGCCTGACATGCATGTGTGTTGTACTGGAAGAAAAGCGAAATGGCTGCGCATGCGCTGTGGGCATTCAAATCGAATCAACGGAAATGTGTGTAGCTGGGTCAGGCGGTCTCCGAAAGCTCAAGGGCACACACACACACACTCGCGGCGGCTAATGACTTGTGAAAGTGCCATAACACACACCAATTGGTGCTAAAGAGGCTAGCAATAATTATTTGTACGCCTCACTTTCGGCTCCCATTCGAAATAGCACGCTTCAACTGCACTACGCATGCGCATGACAAATGTCTGCCATGCGCGACAGTAATGTGACATGCGGCCATTAAATAGGCACTCGAGCAACAGCAGATTTAATTTAAACGATTTATTATTAATTGTATGGATGACAGATGTATGAAATATCGGAATGACAAATGAAGTTCTTCTGCGTGTTCTTTACCTTCGACGCAAGCATCCCTCAGTTATCAGCACGTCGATCAGCGATCATTCTCTGCTCAACTCGAGTATATTCGTAAGAAATAGCTTAAGCAGTAGCAACGCGGCTTGATTAATTGTTCGCGCATTGGCCGATAGCATCAGTTGTCCGAAGGGACTATTACTTCGGCTGGGCATGGAATTTTATTTGATAAAGTATAAGGCCATGTTTCAAAAATTCCGATTGCTGATCTTGGTCATCCAAAAATTGATACAAGGTTTAAGTCTTTGGTCTGCTTCGGTTTAAATGTAGATAAAAAGTAAGGAATATGAGTCGATTGCTCTAGGAGATGCTCTTTTGCTTCAAATCCGGTTTTGAGTGGCTTCTAAACGTAAGAACAAATGACAAGCTATTGAACAGAAGAATATAATTTAAGATAATCTCCATTTTAAAATTTGTTTACAATAAGAAACTTGACACAGTGCCACTTCTTCCTCTAGTTGACCTTTTGAAGTAGACAGAACTCAGCTCGGAACTCAGAAGTAACTAGGATAAAGACTTCTAGTTTCTTAGTACATACTGTTTTATTCCGAAGCTCAGAGGTGCACTGACATGGTGTTCATGTAAGAATCCTTCACATTAAGCCGTTTCTTCTTAAGGAGAGTGATGGGAAACCCACTGTTTTGTAGTTTAATTAACCCAATAATCACTTGGTAATCAGTTTGTATTGAAATGTAATGCTATTATACAAAAAACTTCTGGTACAAGTCAATTCCAGCGCAGCAACAACACCGTGTGAACTTTTCCAGAACCGTAGTTGAATTTGAAAAGAGCTCTTCTGTAGTCTACGCGTACACACACCACTTTAGCATGGCAACAATATGGTGAAGACAACATGAAAAATTGCCACATTAATCATGCGCTTGTTGAACGCTCCCAATGCCTGGCTGTCCGACACCAAAACAAATAACTACAACACGCCCCAAAGTATGCACACATTACTCTTGCATTTATCGGTCGAGAGGGGAGGCATGAAAGCGTACAGAGCATAAGCAGAAGAGTTCTTAGCTTCTTTCTTTCCAAGTTGATGGTGATAGAAAACAATTGCAATTAAATTAAAAATTCTCACACAAAAACACCAACCAACCAACACTGGCAGAATCGAATGAAGGTGAGCGTTCGTACACAAGCTGTTTGAAGCCTCGAGCGGCGGCGGCAGGAATGCCGAGCGGCTGGCAACCACGCACTTAGCACAGCGCTTTGCGAGCTTGTAAGGCCACGTGGAGGCGCGGAGACGCGGATGCTGAACGCTTGACGTTCAATTCAAAGTGGGGAGTTGTTGCGGCTGCCGCAATTGTTGCGTCGACAAAATCTGCCCGCTGGTTATTTGCTGATCGTATAAATACAAAATGTGGGCGTGGCGCTGCTGAAAAACATATTCATTGTAATAAAAACAATCGCAAAAACAAAAAGAGGAGCAAAAGCTGAGCAACGAAACAGAATAATTCTGGCATAAACCGATGCCTTGCCGCCAGTGCCTGATCATAGGTGGGAGCTGTGCCGGAGTTGTATGACGCTGGCACACAAAGGAGTTGCTGCTCTTGTAGAGAATTGAAAACATGTCCACCCTCTTATTTCGCGGCAAAAGCAAAGGAGCATTGCTGCAGCCGCTGCCCCGGCGCCCATGATTCGGTCTGTGCAACGCTGGTTGGACATGTTTGAAATTGTTGCTCGCGCCTATAAAGTATTTTATAATTTAATTTATGTAAAGCGAATGCAAAATCGCAAAGCGCACACCAACTTACAACAACGCAGAGAGAACGTGGCTCCGGCAAAAGACGCTTGCGCTGTGACTATTGGGGCCAAGGCAAGCTGCGTAGGGCTCACTTACTCGCCACTTTTTCTATGCTTGCTTTAGTTGACTTTTATTTTCATTTTTCACCATCAGCAGATATGCATAGCGGAGGGCTGCTAGTGCTCTGCAATGTTGCAACATGCAACAGAATGCTTGTTGTTATCCATAGCTGTTCGAATTCTTCATTCACGCAATCCGGCATACCTACACGCGTGCGTGTGCTTATACGCCAGCGTCCGTCCGTCGTTTATTGGCAGCAATCTACTTGAGTTATGACTTAACTGCCTCTCGGCGATTTTCCGCGGTTCATTTATCATCTGTTCTAAATTGTAAATGTCATTGCCAATATCTCCATCGCTTTAATAACAATGTGGCGTTGTTGCAGAACTCAGGATAAAATGCTTACTAATTTAATTATAAACAAAGCAGTTTTGCGTCGTGCAAAGAGCTTTGCTTGGCCTGACGAAGTGAAGGGACTAATATTCAACAGAAGAGAGAATTAGATTATATAGTCAAATCGATTCTTAGTTAAAAAGTTCCCGAAGCTCCTAGAGCGGGCTCTACTTGACCTCAGTGATTCTATGTATGAGCTGAGGGAAATTAGTTTAGTCTAGCTTTAGCGGTCATTGAAATCTGCATGCAAGTTGGACAAACTTCGAGAAGCTAATATAATAGATCTCTTCTCTAACGGCATTAACCCCGATTGCGCTCATTGCAGTATGACTAAAATTGCGCCAATAGAAGACGCCTAGATCTATTTGACTGGTCTGTGTTCGGCTGGTACCATGATCAAACTATATTCTATATAATTCAAGGCTTACAAGACCAATTTGATATCTTGGATCTTTTGAGATCTTTCGTAAAATCGGACCTAACCGCATATTATCCATCAAAGCTCTTAGTTATGCCTCAATATACTTCTTTAGAGTCCTCTAGGATATTTACCTCGGATGTATTTCCCCTCTCCGTTGAAATCTCCTTTAGCAGATAGCTAGTGTAATTCAGACGAGTAAGCAGCCATCTTCGTAAGATATTTTTATAGCGCCAGTCTGAACCTAAGCGGAAGCTTTCTGCATGACATTCTCCGACATTCAAAGCTAATAGTTATTTGTCTATAAATAAGTATAATAATAAAGTTATTCTCTGCCGAACTGGCTGCAGGCGGAAAGTGAAACTCGAGTTAATAAAATATATTTAAGTGCAACTTAAGGCGGAATCATGTACGACCGTATGTACATAAGTACATGCCGCTATATACGAGTATTCTTGGAGCATCCGCCGATGTGAAGAAAGGGCAAAACCCATGTAAAAATGCAGTCAAACATTAAAAGTCATTGTCAACTGTCATGTTTATTATTGCCAACGGCTACTCGGTCTGCCGTTGCCGCTGTCAACGTGGCATCTTCTAAATGTGTGTGTGTGTGTTTGTGTGTGCGCGCCCGAAGTGCTACCGTTGCCACTGTCATTGCCACTGCCACTGCAACGATATAATTGTCAGCGATATTTTTGCAAGTGGAGCCGACGGCGCGCATGAGCATACATGAATAGGCAAACAGCAAACAGCAATCGCCAGAGAAACAACAAAAGTAAAGACAAAAAACTCTAAGTTAATACCGGCGACAAGCAATGATCCAAGAGGACATCGTGCTAAGTGATACTCGTATTTGCATTGCCGCGCCACAACAACAACAAAAACACAACGCAACAACCATAATATCAACGGCAGCGGCGGCGTCGAGCACTCGTAATATATGCGAGCGCAAAAAAGAATTTGTAGCAAGCAGATGCAACAGGTGATAATTAATGTGTGAACTGAGATGCAACGCGACGATTGTGTGCGGCCGGCATTCAAACGAATAACAAATGTTACAGCAGCAGCAAGCAACCACAACAACAAAAACAAAAAACAATGGACAACAACACAGGCAGTGGCGGTGACATTCAGCAGTCGGCAGCCAGCGGTAGTGAGCCAGTGTTGAGTCAGTGACCGCGCGGCATCACTGGCAAGTGCAGCAGGAGTAACCAACAGCGAGGAGGCAACAACAACAACAATAAGAGCATATGACAAAATTTGTTGTCAGCAATCAGCATTTGAATGCCACCGTTTGTGGCACGCAAGGATCAGCAATCTCGCAGCATGCAAATAAGCTATCAACCGCGTATGAAGACAGCTTTAGGAGCGCGGGAGTTAGGGGAAGCAGCTACTACGCTGACGTTCGGTGGCTGGACAAACGCAACGGAAGCGCTTATTTATTTTTACAAATTGCCTTACACACATTTACACATTTTTGCATAGATTTGTGGAATTGGTGAATGCGCATGCCGCCGTGGCATGTGTGTGTGACCACAGCTTGTTTGTGCAACAAATAAACACGCCGCTAAGTGGTTTTTTCAAAGGAGTCATGCACAAAAAATGTGTATTAAGTGGATTCCATGGAAGCTGCGTGCGGGAAGTTGTCTCTTATTGGTGGCTTACATACGTAAATGCATATAAATATTAATATATCTGTACCCTTGTGTCTCTAAGCATCTCCATTCGGCTAAAATATCAATTCGCTGTAAACATAACCTACAATTTTTCATGTTTCTAAAAACATGACGGAATTAGTGAAGCAACGGTGGGATATTGTACCGTCTGAACCTTGTCAATTCTGCTCTCTCTTTCTCGTCTCGTGATTCTTCTCGTGCTCTTGCTCTTCTGTTCTTTTCATTTATATTATCTTTGCCTACTTTCATTCCTTCAGAAATTAAATTTTCAAATCTCTAGTGCAAATTAAAATCGCTGAAGAACGCGCCTACGTTGAACACCCACACCAGTGAAGTGGAGAGTAAGAGTTGCCATCATCAGCAGCTCATTGCCTGTCACATGTCACGACAGCAGCGCCGCACCGCATCCGCTTACCGATGCAATTAAAGATTGCGAACCGAAGATAAAAACTATTGAAAAAAAACGAAAATTGTCACTCTGTGCGAAATTGCAATAACAATAACAATAAATATAAAAGTAGGTATTGGTGACAGCGGAAATGTCTGCTAGACATTCTAGACAGCATTCGATTCCTCCAACAACAACAACATTGATTTTGCCGCGTTTCTGGAGGGATTTTTAGTTTTATGGTTTTAGGCTTATGTATTTTTTATTATCGGTGAAAAGGTGTGCTGCTTGCTGACTCACGCGCTGAACTGTGACATATGAAGACAAGCGGCGACTAATTGGAAGCGATATAAAAGGCATGAAGTGCAAAAATAGATAAAATGCAACTAGAACAACAACTCCGTGGGATTACAACTTGATTAGTCACACTTTCATTCCAGTAATTTTATGATTTCATTGGTGGTTTAACCCGTAACGTATTTAGTATGCAGCAGTGCTCTCGGCTCTTCAGAATAATCGAAGAGTTAACTGGAATAGTCTTCTCTCATCCGCGCATTCCCAGAATAAGGACTTAAAGACACGAAAACTAAGTCGTAATCGAAAATGAAGTAATCAATGTCTTCAAGCTTCGAAAGAAAAGCAAACCCGCCGTTTAGCTCACCTCAGTCCTACTGGGTAGCTTTGAAGATAATATGGAGTGGCTTGCGGTACGCGAAAGAAAGCATTGTTGAGACACTATTTATTTAACCATTATTTGCGGAAGGGATAAGCAAACATATTCTTCACACTCCCCGAACTCCGTTGCCATCCTCGCGCCCTCAACCTGCCACAGGCTATCTGCTCCGGCACATCGCTTGCGCTAAATTGTCCAACAATTTCGTTCGATTTGCGCTGCAAATGCAATGTAAACACATAATGTTTTCTTACGCACGTCTTGATTATTCTAAATATGCATAAGTGTTCCGGGCAGCCAGTCTGCCAGTGACTCTTTTATGCGGCCACATGCGAGCGACAATTTGGTTTGTGAGTGTTTACCGGCAGACATGTCAGAGATTAATTACCCGTTTGCGATCGTAAAAAAGCCTGTCAATGCCAAAATGGGTGCAGTCCAATGTTGTATGTCTGCTGTGCTGTCTGCGGCTCTTGAGCCAACACCCTGTGTCTGTCTGCAGGCCGTCGATGCACTGCATCTGACGGCTCGTAAAGAACGCGTGTGGTGAATGTGTGACAATTGTGAAAAGTCTGCATTCGCAGTTCACACATTTTATCTCCGCAATTATATTTTGAATAGTAGAATTCTAAGATTTCGGAACAAAATGCGAAGAGTGGCTTACAGAGAGCTCTGCATATAAATGGTTGCTTTTGAAAATTACTTTCTTTTGTCATCTGTGAATAGCGGATGATGTCTTCGCATTAATTAGCACTTTAAGTAAATATTTGGTTAAATTTCTTGGTCTTGGTGGGATTCTCCAGGAATCTTTACAATCTCATACATGTTTGAATACGAAGCTACTATCTGAGTTTTATCCCCCACAATATTCACTCTACGTTTAGCTTCCCATTCAACGAGGTTTAAACTGACGTAGTTGTCATGAAGGAATCTTTAGATCGGCTGCTTCAAAGAGGCGGAAGATGCTTCTATCTTTGTGTAAACTGCAAAAGGTATATGGAGTTTCCTTAGCTTAGTAAGGAACGTTTCGCTATAAGGGCTCTTTTTAGTTATAAGGGCTCTGATCTGTTCATGCTTAAGTCTGAACATCATTACTTTTGCTTCGCACCCACGCCCCGTTACGTTATTTAGCCGGTAATAATACGTTGACCGTCATTTATCATAATTACTGGCATTGCAGACTATTTGCAGCACCGAGCGTAGTTTCAGCTACAATTGCCACGTCTTGAAGGGCAGTCAAGACAACCGTTAATTATTGCATTGTTATGCTTGCCATGGACTTGTAATGCAGGCTGGGTGTGTTGCATGTTGCACACCGCCTTACAAGCGTCACACTGCCATTGCCATGGAGTCTTGACGTGCTACCCATCTGGCGTGACGATGGCGCTTTGCTAAATATCGGCTGTAAGTTGCATTATTTCTATTTGAAATGCCATCAGCTTTCGCTACGCTTCAATTCGCAGGCTTTCAACGCCTCCATAGTGACTGGGCCGAACTAATTTTCGCTTTCCCTTTCCATGCGGAGCGTTTTCCAGCAGCTGTACACTGCGCTTCGAACGAAAGTGAAAATCCAATTTTGTGAGAAAATCAAGTCTACGCTGAAGCGCGTTCTAAAACGCCAAGCGAAGTGAAACTTGTCATTAAAAATTGTTGGTGAGCAGTAAAACTCCAACACGATTTCGCCAGAGCTTTGCACATTTTAATTACTTCACCGTTGTGATTTCTGATTTAAATATTCGCGCTTAATTGAATTTCCAAGCCATGTGAACGCCTAGTCGAAGGGCGCATTTCGTTTGAGCGAAAATAAATTGTAAGTGACTTTTCTGCTACACACAATCTCCGATAAGAATCGCATTCAATAAACAAACGAAACAACAACAACGAAAAAAGGCGAAGACATACTCTTGTTTGGTGCTCGTTATTGACTGAGGCTAAAAGGGTTAGCTGGGCTGATGCATATCTACGCAGGCAGATGAAGCTCGCCAATTTATTCTGGGCTATCACCACCCCCCTGCGGCTAGTGCAGGCAGCATTTCAATGCGATAGACGGCGGTTACTAAGCTACGTGCTAGGTTACGAACAGGGTTGCCACGGAGCCACGGATTCTCAATATGTTTGCCTCAAGAGAATTGATAGCGTCAATCTCTCGATTGAAAAGTCAAATCAGAGACCTTAAAGTACAATCCGTATTGGTAATTGTAAAGTTAGGTTCAGAAGGTTCAGGGGTGTTTCAGTAAGGTAGAAAATATAGTACGTTCCGAAGAGGGTATTTAGTTAAGAATGTACATAAAAACTACGAACGAAAGCCATTACCGCAGCAACATAACCATATCGATCAATAGTTTCCTGAGATTTGTAATGTTGGATCACAGGTTAGCTCGGTAAAGTAGCCCAAATCAGATGGATGGATTCTCGTTCGTTTAGAAAAATTACGACAAATGCTTTTAGAGCTCTGTCTACCGCGTTGGCGAACCATGGTCTTAGCATATTTTTCGTCTCTACTTACGATGTAATATCACATCTGTATATGCCATGGCAACTCTACGGTTTTCGCGCAATGTACATGGAACCAAGCAGCATCAAGCCCTCAGATTACGCTGATTTCGGTGCAACGCTTAACCCTTTGAGGACTAATCTCGTAACCGCTGCGGTGAAAATTCATTGCGACTGGACGCGATATCTGGCATTATTTTATGTGCTGCAAACACAAAGGATGGTAATCTATGCCAGCCGATCAGCGGCGAGCACTGGAGTAAGCTTAACGAGACGCCGAGATTGAATGGATATTTTTTCTCATTACAAGAACAACACACACAAAAAAAACTGGCTTCTAATAACAACACAAATGTGGCACATGTGCTTACAACATTCTTCAAAGGATTAGCAGCAGTAAGTTACTACATTTTAAATAGAACAAAGTCGCCTCACTTGCACGGCAACTAAATTACTGCCGCAGACGCGAGAGCTACGGAAGCTGACAAGAGGCTAGACTACGCCGCAGACGGGCAGACGAGCGACAAATGGACGCACAAGCGGCTGGCCAGACTACGAGGCAGACAAGCAGACCCTGGGAGACTGGTGCAAGCGGCTTGGTGCGGCCGCAACCGCTTTTAAATCGGAATCTAAATCTGAGACTTCAATTGGAGTTGATGTTAAAGCAGCGGCAGCAAAGAGGCTGGAGTAAGCGCAGAAGCGGTTTTCGTTGCGGTCGCCGCTGCTATTATGACGGTGCTGTGGCAGTGGCAGTGGAAGTGAGTAAGTGGTTGCAACATTTCGCGGTTATCTGCACAATAAATCTTGGCAACAGTTGTGGTTGGTTGTTGTTGCTGCTATTATTGCAGTGACTCTTGTGCGATTATGGATTTTCCACTGATTGCTGCTAAGCCGGCGCGCCAATTCTTGTTGGCGCTTTTGCACTTTCTGAGACATTGTTATTGTTGTTGTAATTGTAGTACTTACTGTTATTGTTGTTGCGATGACTGCTCGCATCGCTGCATCTGATAGTAAAACTCTCTGCGCACGTCAATAGCTTTTCTTTTCGTTACTTTCCGGCTATATTACGGCTTTAATGGCTTTCGCTGCAATAACAACAATAACAACAAAATGATAACGGCAGCAACTAACGTCAGAGAAAAAAGAGTAAGGTACCTTATATTGTGTTGCAATCGGAGCAATACAATGTGAGTAAAAACTTTATAATCTTGAAAAGGAATGTGTAATGATTACAGCAACAACAATTATCAGTACGAGAAACCACAAGAATATCAGCAGTGAAAATATTATCGAATATTCTTTTGAATAGTCTAGCTGAGTTCGTAATCGCTGGGAAGACAAATAGAAAGGGCTACAGAGCTTTATAGACTGTGTCAAGAAGATTCTGAGTATAAAAATCTACAAATATAAGATACTGATTGAAGGCATTGCTTAATGTCTTTAAGGCATATGAGCCAAACATCTTATTATCAAAGCAATGAATTCAAGAACATTAGACTACATCTAAGAATACATCTCCCACATTGGTAGCCTGAAACAGGTGGATCTATGGGTCTCATACGTCGTTCTCATGTTTTACACCATCTTTCATGAAGTTCCTCCGACAAAGTCTTGAAAAACTTCCTTCTTGTGATCCCGGATCGGACTAAAGACGGTCCTGTAAGAATCAACCTTTGGAGTTATTACGACGGAAGTCGAAATTGCAGTTTTGTGGGGATGAGCATCCGTAAATACGAGAATACCGACGTCAAACGCAAGCGTACCATAGAGTCTAGCTAGATTATAGTGCGTTTTTTTTTTTCATTATACCTACGTCGGTTGAACGATCGTGGCTATCAAATGAATTCCAGAGTGCTTTGTGTGCCCAAGAGGCAGCAACTGCCAGCGCTTATGGAAATCGCATCAACAATTCCATTTATTCGCCACCGCAAGAATCTTACGTGAAATGAACTCTTCGTCAGCATTTCTATTGCCAACGCATGCGGGTTACGAAACGTGCAAACGTCTGTCCAAGTGACCGCCCAGTCGGTTGGGGCTCCGTTGATTGCTTGGCAGTTGCAGATGCAAATCAGTCAATTTGAAAGTCACGAGTGAGTTTAAATTCAAATTAAATAAATTGAAATTGGCAAATGGAAATTGAAAATTGAATTGTGCGCGGGAGGGCGGCTGCTGGAGGAGGAGACTTCTCGGCACGAGAAGCACTAAAACCGCAAAATATGCGCACACACTCCGCATATTCAAATAAGCCACGAAATATGAGCGCGCGCGCGGCGGCACAAGCCGGCGACGCCATCGGCAGGCAGCGCTGTATCGCTTGTGAGCTGCCACAATGGAAATATTTCCAGCTTCATTTTGAATAGCGAGGGAATTGGAGTCACATGCTAAAACCGCAGCTGAGGCGACGAAGTTGCGGAGGCAAAGCGAAAATTGAAAAACACTTGCGATTGCGTTTGGCAGCCTATAGTTGACGGCGGTGTGCGGCGACAACCACAAGGCGCACAGCCAACAACCGCAGTTATTGTAATAGACGAGGTCTAGGAATCGTTTGAACGGCCCAGTTGCTGCATTTAAGGCTTGACTGACGCGCTTATCGCCCCGCTGCAGCGCGCGAGCTTGAACTTCAACTTCAACTTGGCAAAGCGCTGTGGTGGCAATGTGGCATGCTTGTTTCCACCGTGAATTACAATAAATTTTCTCACCTGTCAATTACGCGACCATTGTAAATCATTCACCAAAAAGGGATAACCATCACCGCTCGGCTGCGGCAGTAGTCCGCCTGTCCAGCGACGTCAGGTAGTAAGGCAGGCAGTTGGTCTCTTGGTCTGTGAGTCAGTGCGCCAGCAACTGCGTTGAATAAGTGGCGATGCAATCAAACCTAGTGGGGCTGTGAAAATCTCCATAAAACCGCCATACAAAAATTTAGAAAAATTTACCGCAGGCAGGTAGGCGATTGAGCGGCGGGTGACGGGTGGCGGTGACACGTGCTGAATTGATGAGCTGAAATTGAAGCGCTGGCAGCGCATCGTATCACACCGGCAACCGCAAATGTGCTGCCATTAGCCGCTGGCCGATATGTTGGCCCGATGCTGCAGTTGTTGGTAGCAGCCTGTTGATGGCCATTATAATCAGCAGCGATATGTCTATTCGGCGTGTTGCGTCTGCGCCGTGCGCATGGGTGTATGTGGCGTTTGTTGCGGTGATTTGCGGTGTGATGTGATGAGGCGTGAAAATTTCAATGTGATGCAGAAATGTAAATGAAACTGCGGAAATACTTAGGCAACATCGCTCTATTGATCGGTTGATCGGCACGTTGGCATTAGCGTTGATTAGGGTGTGATTAGAGCGTGCTGACGGCTGAGGAGTTTGCTGATATGCGCGCAATTACCGCAAAGGAAAAACAGCGATGGCAATCAAGCGAATGGCCCATCTTAATGGCGTAGAACTGTATGCCAGCTAAGTCGTTGGGGGCTTTATGCTTCCACTTTGATATAAGATATCCTCTCTGGGGTCTACGATAGAGCCTCACATCTAATATCCGTTTATTTCCACAGTCTTGTGGGTTAGTTAACGTCATCTTACAAGGAGGATTTCTCGGATTGAAACTGCGGAGGCAAGTTTCGGAGTCGCATCATAAATAAAATGAGAAAGCCATGTAGTTCACAGTTATTTTTAGCGCGGCTCCGTTCGAGACGAGTAAATCACATTTTTATTGTTGGTGTGAGAACGCACTTGAGTGCACCAACCTACGGGTACGTGCGTGAGATATTCGTGGAATTGATTTTCAGCAACTTCTAATTCCCGTTGCTTTCTGCCAACGCGTAGCTGAGCGCACGCGCAACCGCTTCTATTCGTATTGTCAATTTGATTGCCATTCGCTGTGGCTGCTTTCGGGTAACGCTCGCTGTGTCTCAAATGCTGATTGTTGTAGGTGTTGTTGTTGTTCATGCTGTTGTATATTTGATCGTTTTATGGCAAGCTGCGGTTACATGTCAGATCAAAGGTTATTGACGTGCTCATAAATCGCATCGTGGCTATTCGTCCATCATACAGCATCCGATTGGCCGAGACCAAGCCATCATCGACGTCTTCGTTTGCATCTTTGACTTTGAATTCGTCTCAGTTCTTCAACGCCAGCAATGCTGTCCGCACTGCGGCCTTCAACCCGACTGCGCGCCTACACTTCGTGCCGTCTCGTCGTTGTTGCTGTGCGCGCATGCGCTGGAGTTGGCATTCAATGCCGTGAACGTCATTTCGTTGCGCTAACGAGAACGCAAATTTGTTTGCACCGAGCTCCGATGGGCCGCGTCGCGCTGAACTAAATTGAATTGCAGTGATGTGTACGCGCTGCACGCGGCTGATGGAATGCTCGCGGTCAATGTGTGGACAGCTGGCTTGGGCTTTGTGCAACAACGTCCAGTCAGTTTATGAGTTCACATTTGCGCGGCTATTCGCTATGCCTGTGCAGCACCGTGCCGCATGCTTTTCTATTTACGGTTGTTTTGAGATTTTCGCAAACCATTTTTAGTGAGAAAGACCGAATTGTTGTGAGTGCCCGCTGCTTTACTGATTTTTATTGTTTCATTGCCTTTTCGCCAGAAGCAGCAAACGGAGCTCATAAAATTTTGTTTGTGCACCCCAAAAGAGAAATATAAAGCAACAACCATAACAAAGCAACGCGAGATTGTAATAAAAAGAACTTACAGTGAATCGTTTTCCCTGTTGCATCAGCAGTTCCGCAAATGAATCGACGTCGCATTTCATGTATTTGATGCGAGTCGAGGACAAAGTGCCAAACAGTGTGATCCGACAGTATAACCAATTCGTCAGTTTTGAGACTCTTCCAAGAATTCGAAGAAGCGATACGAAAAGCCTACTTAAAGAAATAGTTTGCGAGATGATACGGATTACGATGTTGACGTAAATCGGATGAACATCGACTCGCCGTTCACGTACTCTCGTCATCCATAGAATGTCTCGAGTGGATGACTTGACTCTTTAATAGGAAAAATTCAATGAGTTTCCGCCGCAGCATACCCTGGAACCTCTGTTCCGCATTTCCACCAGCACTTTCAGCGAAAAGCAATAAGTCTCAAGATCGTGAGGAATCTTCTGACTTCGACTTTCTTACTTTAGGAAATTACAATAACCAACAACAGCTCAATCTGAGCTCGTTCCAGAAAAGGTCGAGAAGTCCAGCTTAAATACTAACCACGTTATCATTTATGAGTTCTTTTTAAGGTATTATAGTTACTCTAGAAATGAGAAAACATAAGAACACAACTATTTTTCAAAGTGTATTATTATTTCTGTCGAATTGTGGCATTTGGCAGTGAGTCTGCGTGTGAGCCTATTGGCAACCGAGACAATAACTTCCGCAAAATCGTACGTCACGTTGAGCCACACTAAGCAGCCAATTTCAATACGAACAGCAACAACAGCAAAATCAAAATAACAATACTTCTGAAATTTGAAGCGAACAATGCGCGGCTCCGCAGCAGCCGCAGCCGCGGCACTCACGCTCAGCAGCTCAATATTCTTGGTGGCGTTGGGCTCAAGTCTCGTTGTCCACTGCCCACCGCCTGTACTCACAGCTAGTAGAAGTTTTGCCGTTACTTCGCGCGCTGCCATCGTTGCGCGGTCGCAGCCGGCTGCAGGTCAATCCAATTAGATGCATTGCAGTCCATTTTATTTCAATTTCCTCGGCTCTTTGCGGGAACCACTTGCATTGCCTGCTTTTCCAAGGGGTTTCCACAGTTGGGCTTTCCTTCATTTTTCCACAGCTGCCATAAAGCACACTTTATTTAGGGGCATGCAATGCCTCATACTCGCAAATACTCGCATATGGATGCCACTATGGCTTCGAGTGTGAGTGTTTGTGCAACGTAGCCAATTAAGCGAGCATAAAGCACGGCGCAGCAAACAACTGGGAAGCCCGATTCCCCGATTCCTTGCCAACCAACCATATGTAGCGCTTTATTTGGCATTTTCTGGTGATTTCTATTTTTTGTCTAAGCGATTTTTTAACCGTTGTCCGTGCAACAACAACACCAACAGCGGCGTGCCTGGTGACAACATCGCCGAAGATGCTGACGGCTGCGGTGGTGAGACCGGTGAGGTCGATCGGCTGCGATGCTGTTGCTATTCTTGTTGTTGCAATTCTTATTGGTGTTGCTGTTGGTTTCGGTGTTGGTGTTGGTGTTGATGACGTACGCCGGTGGCTGCCTGCCATTTTTGGTCAATGACACAACGGCATCGTGCCGCAAGAAGACGTCAGTCGGTCGGTGTGGGTAAATGGGCACCGAGTGGTAAATTGGCCACAGTGGCAATGGCAGTGGTGGTCGCATTGGTAGCACAGCTAACCAATTGATTGGCCAAGGCAGCGGTACTCGGCCCAACCACCCAGCAATGGAGGCCCACAACCGCCGAGCTTGTGATGAAGGCAAAAAGAACAAGAAAGAAGCGGGCGTCATCGCTGCGGCGCTGACCGTGCAAAATACTCAAATGATTAATGGCCAACAAGGGCCAAGCCAACAACAACAACAACAGCAGTAGCAACAAAAGCGAATGCCAAAGTACTGCCAACAACAACAAGTATGTATAATCAAGCAGAAATGTAGCAGCAACGGTGCCGAGACAAGCAACGACAATGGCAACAGCAACGGCAGCTATAAATGCCAAACAACAACCGTAACTGTTGCTAACAACTGCCTTGTTGCAACATTGTGTAAAGTGGCATTGTGGGCATACTGTTGTTGTTGCCTTTACTAATGCCAGCAATTCGTTCGATTTCCGTGTTGATTTTCACACCTGAAAATATTTATTTGCTGCGTCGCTGCAGCGTTACATTGCACCCCCACCACCCACCTCCTCCATATAGCGCACCGCATCACCGTTTCTAAGCAATTGTACAACAACACAAAAAAAATAAAATTTCCGAATTGTTTGTTGTTATTGCTCGCTGGCTATTTATTGTTTTTCATATGGCAACGTTTGTTGTTTGTTGTTGTTGTAATATGTAGCTGCTGTTGGTCGTGTTGTAGCTTATTATTTGGCAGCAAATTGAAATTTATTGCGGTCGAGTTAACGAAAATCTCCGTCGCGCGATAGAAGTTTTCAAATTTGGAAAATTATTTCCTCTGACTGTGCTTGGCGCATAAGGAAAACAGGAGGTCCAATGTGGCCCCAGCTGAATTTCGCTTACATATATTTGCCTTTACTTTGATGTGATTAGCATATTTTTTCAATTGTTCCGAATTTCTGCATATCCAAGTGTCCACTTTTATTATTTATTGCTTTTGTAGGTGTGCAATTTTTAGTTCAGTTTTGTCGACTGAATTCGAAATTGGGTCGACACGTTTTTTGTTCTTTGTTGTTGAAATGAAGTAAATTTTATAAAATACCCGAAATTCCATAATAACGGTTATTATGTTTCTATAAAGAGACATGGATGGACTGTACTCGGTTTGATTCTTAATAGATCTGAAAGGTTGGACCAATTCTCTGAAGCATATTGTTATTGGAGATTTTCGTGATATAAACAGGAAGAATCCAAAGACTTCTGAGTTTGCTTATTTGTAAAGTTCAAAGACTTGCGACATGATATTCCCATTAACGATCCGCCTTAAATATATATATATACTTTCTCAAAGTAAATTTTACTAAATCTGTACTGCATATGTGTACCAAAGCCCCTGCAATAAGACACCACTTTATTGTTCAATCCTCTTCTAGATACGAATTTGAATCCGAAGACCTTATAGCTCTTGAGTGGGTAGTAGGCGAGACCAGAGAGTATATGTAGTATTATGTAGATAAAGGTATGATAACAATCATATAAGCTGAAAGACTTTTGAGGGGTCACATGACGTCAGATTTGTTTAAATTTTTAGGGGTCAGCAGAAGTCTGATCTAATTACATTAAGGAAGACTACTTGAGATCACATTTGTTAATAGTTTGGAACTTGAAACCACTTGACCTTTCAAACTATAAACAAATGTCATCTCAAGTAGTCTTGGAACTTGAAACCACATGACCTTTCAAACTGTAAACAAATATGATCTCAAGTAGTCTTCCTTAATGTTATCAGATCTGACTTCTGCTGAGTTAGAGATCATATCATGTTAGAGGTGTAAAGAAATCGGTCAATAAATTACTAAAAATAATTTTCGTTAGGAATGTCTCACTCTCTAGAAGGACTTGTGTGAGCTTAGCGCTACAATAATTGAAGCCGACATAATAAAAATTAAATTTAGGAATGAAATCGACGGCAAATGTGTACAGCGATTTTCCCTGCATCCTTCAACCAAATTATAGTTTTCCTTAAGCAAAGTAGTTTCAACAGAAGATGCAAGGTCTTTCAATAATTCAATAATTCATAATGTCCGCACGAATTACATAAACAATGTGCCTCTGCTTTGATTTTTTTCGCGAGCTTTGCTTTCGTTTTTACGCGCAACCTCAGGCTGTAATCGGAAATTTCACAGCCACCCGCTGCTAGACACCAGCTATGCGATCTAGCGCTGGACTCGCGCGCAAATAAATAGTAGAAGAGTCCCAGCGTTGTGGCCGTACAAAAAATTGGACGGAGATGAAGCTCTGTGGCACGCAGAATAAATCGAATTCAATTAATAAATGTCAGCAACTGCGGAGGGCGAACGAATTGCAACGGACATGCGATGCCAACACCAACAACACCTCTGCGTAGCATGAATGCAGAAATGCATTTGCAGCAATGCAATCGTAGAGACAAATAAGTATTAAAACGCACTTGACAGCTGCGGCCGCAAAAGAAATGTCTGCTGTCAGCGAAGACAATGGAGTCCCAAGTGGCTAAGGAGACTAAGGAGGCTAAGGACGCGCGCAGCCACAAAGTGGAGGTGGACAAGTGGCGGCCTCAGCCAGGAAGGTGCAATTGCAACGGACGGCGCATTTACAATGCAATGAGCGGCGGGGGTGCAGTGCGGTCCGTGACAACAGACGAATGGCATTGGGGATGTGCCGGCGACGTCGCACTCGGGTGATTTTTCAAAAAATTCACAACAGCCTTGAAATTAACAATTGGCAATAATGCAACGTCACTGCTGCAAGGCGGCTAGACCAAGGACTGACGGACCGATCATGCTCCAAAGCCTATGTACCTCGGTGTGTGACTGTGTCTGTGTGCACATGTGTCCTTTTGCTCACAATCAAAAGCTGTCGAGTTGGCTTGCAGAAAGCATTCTATCTTGCGCTGTGGCCGTGGCAGGGCTACACTTGTGAAATGTTGCTGAAAAATTGCGCCAATTGAATTTTGTTTTATTGTTCTGAAATGAGGCGGTCCGCCGCCGCGGCAGAGGTTGCGAACTTAACAAGGCAGGCGAGCCCTGAGAGCGCACAAAGGAATGCGCTGGCTGTGGACGGGTCCATCCGACGGACAGTGTTAAATTTCTGGGCGGTCACTTTTTAGCGTATTTATCAATTTGAGCCAAGCCGCGTTCGCGCTGACAGCCAGCGGTCTAGTCTAAGCTCGAGTGCAGCGATTGTGTGGTTGTTGCTGTTGTCGGCAATTCTTTCTAGCATATAATTTGCTGAATTAGAATTTTACACGGTGCATTTTATAACTGATTTGCACTTGGTCTTGGTCTCTTTGTGTGTGTGTGTGTGTGTAGAGTGTGTGGGAACGTAAATTGTCGAACTCATCTTTTGTCATTGCAATAAAAGTGAAATCCGTTGGTTTGTCGTCATTGTAGAAACAGAAATTTTCACTCTTTCTCTGCTGTAGCAACAACAAAAACAACACAAAATGCAACTATATACATCAATTGTGGCTGCCCTTTATTGCTGCTGCTTGCCTTCTCTAATATCACTGGCGAACGTATTATTGCTGTTGTTGTTGTTGCTGCTGCTGTCGGCGCATCGCGTGTTAATCACACATTAGCTTGCAATTAATTAAAACCGCCACGTAATGCTCATCATCGCGCCACAATCGGCTCCCAGTGCGCTTCAGTCATTTCAGGCTCATGTTGCATGCAACATGATGCGCGGCGGCGCACACAATTATGCCGCTTCATCATTATTATTGCGCTTGGGCAGCAATCTTACTTCGTATTGCTGTTACTGTTGTTGTTGCTGTTGCTTTATTGCTATCTGTTGCACCGTTTGAGTTCGCGTGCAACGCACTCATCCATCCACTCAATTGCGCTACTTGCCACACACTCACAAATTGAATTTCTCAATTTTTTTTCAACTAGCCGCCGCAGCATTGCGCGCCCCACCTTCTCCGTTTTACAGCTCGCATCTTTATTATTTTGTTTAAAGAAATCAACATAAAAATAATGCGCAAATTGTTTGTTGTTATTGTTGTTGGTAAATTATATTGCATAGATGTTGTTGTTTAGTGTTTTTGTTGTTTTTGAATATTGTACTTGTGTTAAATACCACTTGTTCACACCAACCGCAGATGAAAGTAGCAAATGAGACATTCATTGCAAGCGCTGGCACAAAAGGCTTTGTCTCGATTGACTGATTAGCAGGCCGAATTAACTTTCTATTATTTGTTTTTGTTTTTGTTTAATTTTCAAAATTGAAATTCACATTTCTATACAAGGTTTTCTGTTTAAATCGTAAGAGATCTGAATCTGTACATATGTTCACAAATAAAATTACTAGGTCTGAGGCATTCGTCCAAATTTAGTGAATATTTCCTACTTCCTTGGGATCCCATTTAAATATGTATGAAAATTTGTCTAATTCCGCATCTATCCAAGAGCAATAACGTGCGATTTCGTTGATTTTCTGCCGAAAATATCAAAATATCTTCAAGTGGAAAGCACTGAAGACCTTATCAGGAGATCTGGTACATGATACCACCTCAGAGACTGATTTTTGTTGTATACTGAAATTCTAAGGAGATTGTAGATTTAGACTGCGCATAGGCGCAGGCATAGGATCTACTTAAATAGTTTCCAATGACGCGTCTATGGAGCTTTATGTCCGCTTCAATATGACTGTCTCCAAAAAGAGTCCAACCCACTCGCTTAATTAACCCAAGTGCCTGTGTAGATATACAAAAGATGCTGTGAAATCTTAACAAGCGTGCCGCAATTTCAATATCCACATTGAGAACGTCATTGCGCCGATTGCCGTAACGACATCGTAAAGTGGTTTTTCGTTTAAAGTAAAATTTGTTTATGATGCGTCTTCGCAGTTGCTTTTATGTGCAGTTTTAATTATTCGCCCATTTCGAGGATGTTGAACACTCTTACGGGCGGATATGGGAATGGCAGTTGTACAAATGGAAGCAGCGCAGCCATAAAGGCGGTGCTGGCATGGAACCGCTGATGGTGCAACTGAGAGACGGACGGACGACCGTCAGCCGGTAAAGGGCTTAAAGGGGTGTTGTAGTCGTTGGCCAGATAGAGATGAACGCTCATGCGTAGACAGATGAAGTGTCATTCATCTGCGCATGGACGCATTACTTAGCATTGGCCAAGTGGTCTCAAAGGGAGCGCACACACACAGTCAGTCGCACACTTAACGCTTCAGTCATGCATTTGTTTATTAAATGCGATGAAGGATTGCAATGGATCGCCCTTTGAGGGACGACCGAGACGAAATGCACTTGAGCTTGGGTACTTCACTACAGTTCTGTACTCAGTCGGCAGGGGAAGCCTTGTCTCGCTGATTTGTTTTTTCGCTGCGCATGCTTGAACCACTTGTGAAAATTGTGACATGAATGCTTGGCGAAGGGCGAAATGCACACACACACACACCGGGTTGCAGCCGCTGTGGGTCCCTTGGCGTTGTAATGTCTTGGCAGCGACTGTGACTTTCGCGGCCGCTGACTGCTGCACTGTGTTGTTGCTGCTGTTGTACGCTATTTTCAAGGTTAACTGGTCACCGCCACATTTGAACTTTACACACATGCGTGCAAAAAAGAGCGCCGTGAAAAACAGCAAACCGCAACAGCATAACAAAACACAACATAACGTAAATTTGTTGTAACAACGAAAACCTTTTGCGAGCACCGGGATTGAACATGGTTCTTTTACGACACACAAACACTGTGGAGCAAAGTGGAAGAGATCTAAGCGACACCATGAAGTCGGAGTCCTGAACTGGCTTTTCTAAGGAACAAACTACTAACAGAGTCGAAAGGATGCCACTTATACTCAAGGTGGAACGTATTCACTACCATTTGGGGTCGACTGAAAACTTCTAGGTCTTACTAAGATAGCATCAGTTCGTCCAACCGTCTAGCTGAGGTTTGAAGGCGATCGCATTCAGTTTAGTCCAATCAAGGAAATTGGATGCCTTTTCTCTTATTGCATTATTGTCGTAATCCAAAGAGAAGTCACCGCTCAGTTCTTCAGCACATTATTTTCTCAGCACTGATCTTCAGACGGAATACTGAGATCATTCACAATTTGTCCACTGTGCGTCTCACACTAACAACGGCTTGTCGCATTGAGTCTGCGGTTTTTACTGGACATTTTTAAATATAAATGCTACATGTTTGTTGGCCAAAAGCGCCGCTACGCCACCCTCCTGCCGTTCATGGTGTCCGAGTGCCGTGTGTGTGGACTCATATAGTATGTGATGGACCCGCCTGCAGGAGCATATTCAACGAAAGCGATTGCCTGCGGGCATCGCCTGTGGGGAATGTTCGCCGTTCGCGCGTTTCAATGTTGCTCTGTTAATGTGTGTGTGCGTCTGTTCCCCATCAAATGCTGCAAACCGCAAAAGTCCGCGGAAAACGACACAGCGCAACACAATTACACATACAATTGTGGCTTGCGGCGGTGGAAGAATCACTTTTGCTGATTTCTGTTATGCATTTGTCTCACTCGAAACCCTTTGCGCTGTTCAACATTGTTGTTTTTGGTATTTCGACTTTTTCATTTCATTTTTGTAACGAATTATGTTTGCATTTTTGGTTTGCAATTCTCGACGGTGTTCTTCGGTCACTGCTTGCTGTTGTTGTTGTAGCGTCGGTTGCCTCCGTTGATCAGCCTCGCTGACATCTTCGTAATTCATTTAATTTTATTTTTGCGATTATGCTTAATGATGATGGGGTTTTGTGGCAAATGATGCGAAATAAATTCAATGCCCCGCGCAACAAAATGCTGTTCAAGAAAGAGCCGACGAGAAGTGTGACCAAAGCGTAGCGCGTTGCGAAGATTGAAATGGGTAAAGCCACAACTTGGCGGGTTCTTAATAAGTGCAAATTATTTCTCTAGTGTTGTGAGTGTGTGGTATGCGAGTCTTATCGGGTATATCGGCGAATATATTTATGTATTCCCACATACTCATTTTGTTCTATATGAAAATGAACGTTACCTGTGGTTACGAACGAGAGTATACCAGGAATCCTCATCCTGATTCTTTAAGCCATCAGGAAGACTCAATCCTTCTGATGAGTTCAAGTGTGTTTCTACTAGATCTCCGCTGTAAAGAGAAGTTCCTGCTAGTTGCTATCTCAGCTTGATGACCCTCTTTCGAAACCTCTAGAGCTGGACTTCTTTATTTACATCAAAGCTGTTGAAAGAGTAATATGCTTTATGACAAAGCGCTGGAATCGATGTTAAAAAAGGGGACATACATTTGGACAGACGGCTGGACGAGATGATTATGAACTCTGGTCCGACTCGGATCATTTTTCTCATACAGCCTAGAATAAACTAAAACCGAAGTACAGAAGTTGAAGGTGTCCACTTTTGTGCTCGAAAATGAAGGCTTATAAACACTGGAACTATGGATCTTGGGATCAGGCAGTGGAACTTGGGCCGGGGGTGTACAAAAACTGGATTTGATTTTAAAAATGTAGAAAATCATTGTTAATCACTGTAAATCAAAAAACCAACAAGAATAAGTATATTCTTTAGAATTCTAATCGGCAATTACTCAGTTCTGATATTAAGTAGGAGTCAGGAATGTGAGAATTAAAGATGGTTTAGTTATTTAGATTCACAAATGAATAGACAAAACTAGCTTAGCCACTGCATAATACCAGTTGTGCAAAGGTGAAGGATTTGCCTTTAAGTGGTCTGGAATAGCAAAATGCTCGTCTACCTAAATGCCTGTCACAATGTGAGCTGCCCGACTCTGGGCGCTGCGAAATGAAATGAAATGAAGTGCCAAACAGGCGATGTGCAGCTATGCATCAAACTGACGAAGAAGCAATTCCAAAGCCGTCTACGCAGCAGCACAGCAGCCGAGCGGTGCAAGACTGGCGGGAGGCTTAGGGAGTTAACTCCATTCGAATGGATGTTGGGCTTTTAGCCACAAAGAGGGAACATAATTTTCATTTGTCATTTATGTTTAAATGCATTTTTATGGCATATTACCTTTGGGTGCAGCTAGGCAACAAGCACCACTTTAACCGCTGCACACACACACATACTGGAGGCGCATTGAACTTGAACTTGAAATGTTGCGCATGCGTAACTAAGCACTCACACACACACACGCGCACTGAGGCGCACTGAGGCACGTACGTGCATGATGAGATGCAAAAGTCAGCAAAGGAAATGCCCGGAGATTACGCGAAGACGCTGGCTTAATGCCTGCAAAGAAATTGAAAAAAATATGCATTTCGCTTACAACTGCTGCTCGTTGGCTGTTAAGCAAATTGCGCTGCTGTCCTTACTGCGTTCATTTAAATGAAGTGCACGCTCGCTAGTACAAATGCAAAATAAAACGAAGAACACATGTGATGCCTTTGTGTGCAGGAGAGGCCAATGGCAGTCAGTCAATTGAAAATGAAATGAAGTGCGCCACACAAATGGCAAAAGTTATGGTGCTGTGGAAGATTTACAACAGCAAAGTCAACAGAAGTCGAGACGAACACAGAATCTGCATGTCATGCGACGTGTGGCAGCCTCAACTAACTTTTTGTGAATTTTTCATATTTTTTAATGTATTTTTTAAGGAACTCTCGAGAAATATGATACTCCGTAGACCGAAGAGTCTTCGCTCATTCTATGGACCAATATTGTTTGAAAATTCGTTTATACTTAAAAAAAAAATAATCTATAAGTAGATACTCTATTTTAGTTTTTCTAGATATTTTCAGCACCAATTTTCTTGTTTGCCATAAATTCTGATATGTTTCTTTTATGTTTCGGTTGCATAGTTACTACTTTCAATTAATTCGTTTATTTTATTGCCATACAACGAATGCACCGTTATATTGTATGTAATTTCTTTTAATGATATTGTTTCGGTTTATGGATCTTTAAGACTTTATTGCTTGTAGAGGTTATGTGCGATTGCTTTTTATTGCCATTTGTGTAATGTAATTAGAGCTTTAAGTATTCGAAACTGTAGCATAAACTTTTTGATAGAGCTTTTATGAAGCAATTTGGATTCTGTGGCGTACTAACTATCTTTACTGGCCATTTAGTTGCTTAGCCTCAGAATCTAGCAATGATTTTCTCTTGCTAACATTCGTGTTCTTTAGAATTACAAAGACTTGAGCAGTCTCAAATTAATGTATCGAATTTCGATCAGATGTCTTGGTTGGAATTCAAACTTCGGTCATAAAATAACTCTTCCTCTCTCTCACACTTCTGCTCTCATCTCGCAATCAGAGCAAAGCTCTGTCCTCGTCTTAACACATATCTACTGTACTTGAGTTTGAGTGTTTCCAGACATATTAATGAGTCGACTGTAGCTCATAACCTAAAACAGATCTACAGCAGGACATTCGTGATTTCGTACTCAGGAGACATTTGCAAAATATTTTTATCATAGAGAAACCATATTCAACTCTTCAAAAAGACCATAAATAACCTCTTATTCTTGTTCGTAGAAAGCTCTCTCTCGACGAAAGCGCCCCTGCTCTGAAAGTTTTCGATGCAGTACCCGCTGGTGGAAGCCGAGGAAGAGGGAGACCTCCGCTCCGATGGAAGGACCAGGTGGAGAAGGACCTGTCTTCACTTGGTATTACCAATTGGCGCCAAACTGCCAAAAGGAGAGATGCGTGGCGCGCTGTTGTGGACTCGGCTATAATCGCGTAAGCGGTGTCTACGCCAGTCGAAAAGAAGAAAGCTCTCTGCAGAACTCTGAACTTCTCCGGACATAATGGCATATTCTATAACTTGTACAACCTTCTTCAACCTCGTTACATTGTCACAAAACCTCTTGTAGCCCGCTTAGCAATCCTCTACGTCCTCCACTATTAGATATTCGCCTCTTCTCAAATTGGCAATTGGCAATGGCAATTCTTCTTAATAAAAATTGGCTTAACAGCGGATTATTAATGCACAACATGCGAGTGAAACAATGTCCAATTTTCACTTTTGCCTTCTAGCTACGGCACAAGCAGCCACACATGCAAGCTTTGGAAGAATAGCCTCAGTACAATGGGGATTTGATAAAAGACAAAGCTATTTGCACAGCATAGAATTAACACCATTCCTCACAGCATGCAACATGGCATTTGTTGCAAGCAAACAAAATTGCAACAAGCACTTACAAACACTTACAAACAACCACTCCTTACAACTGTGCGCTGTGGCAGACAGGGAAATGAAAGTGTTTCGCTGCGCAGCTCAGCAACTGCTGCCCGTTGCAGTCCTCTTCCCATGTGTGTGAGTGCGCGCCTTGGCCTCGGTAAGCAAAGCACGCACATATCTGCATGCCATAGAGGCACAAAGGCATTACGACCGTGGCATTAAGTGCGCAAGTGAGGCGCGCAGCAGCAATGCTTCATTTGTCTATTTATGCGGTGCATACGTGGTTGCCTCCTTGGCCTTAACTGCGCTGCAGGTCTGCCAGCCTTGACGAACCGCCGCCCCGCATCGCGCATGCGCCGCCATTCAACTAGTCGAGGCGCGGTCGGTTCGGCTCTGTTCGGCGAGTGCCTGTCCGCCCCATAACGTGAAAGTTAATTCATTTTTGCTACCAGTTAAATGCAATAACGTGAGTTTCACACTTTCCGCTGTGCAACAACGCAAGCCAACAACAACCAGCAACGACAGCTAGCTAGCTAGCCTCGTTGCAGTAATTGTTGTTATTTTTGCAGTGTTGCACATTCTTGTCGGGCAATTACAGCAGCAGCATAGTTAAGGTTGTTGCTGCTTCTTGCTCATTCCACTTGGTGAGTTGTTGTTGTACGTTTGTATGGCAGTTGCGTAATTAGGAAAATCGCATTCAGTGCAAGTGCTCACCGACTGCTAACTGTTGATACTAATTTATATTTATTTTATAACTTTTCAACTTTTGTTTTGTTTTTTTTTTTTTTTCGCAGATTTTGGCGCTTTTGAGGTGAAAGGAAAACAAGTAAGTGATTGCATATTTACTATTTTGGTTCTTATATGTGTTTAAATTAATTTGTCGTCATATTTTAATTGAATTTCAAATACAAATTGAACCTAAAAATCATCTCACAACAACATATGTCAGATCTTCAGGGGTGTTCAGGGTGATGATTTTATAGGCTTCTAAGAAGTCCTGTAGCTATATAAGTTTAAAGAGTCTTCTATTTGTCCATATAATTAAAAAATATGGAGGAAAGTCTGACGAACTTCTCTCAATGTTAAATATGGGACTTTTTCCTGCCACAGAGTTGCATTGTTTCTTTTAATTCAATTATGCTTCATCTGCTATTTGTTATACTTTTTCAATGTTTTCTTTGATAACGAGCGTTATAGAATCATTAAAACCAAACTTACAAACATAAGAACCGCCTTTAGTTACTTGCTTAGCTTTATTGCTAAGTTTTATTCCTAACCACTGTTAGGTTATACCAAAAAGATCACGCTTTTCGCCTCTTCATTGTTAGAACACATTAGAGTGGAGAGCAAATCAACGGCCATTAAAATAGAAATCATGCCGCAATAATAAAAACTGCGCTGTATACAAAATTTAGTTGAAAAATGAGCGTCGCGATTTGCTGAAAACGTGTTGCCCAAATTTGAGCTCACAAAGACCCATATTAAATTGGTTCGCTTCAAAGAGCTGCACGTGTTGCACAAATACACTGGCAAGTGCAGGAGCGGTTGAAAAGCGCTAAAATTTACTAGAAACAACAACGATAGGAAATATAAGAAAGGAAATAAAGATTTGCTGGAACATCTCATATACAGGGTGCGCAATAAAGCTGATAAGGGCCGAAAATTCTAAGTTCCTCCGCTGAATACCCAAAGTTATGAGACGATGAATATATCGACACTTCTTCTTCTTCTTGACTGGCATAGACACCGCTTACGCGGTTATAGCCGAGTCCACAACAGCGCGCCACGCATCTCTCCTTTTGGCAGTTTGGCATCAATTGGTAATACCAAGTGAAGACAGGTCCTTCTCCACCTGGTCCTTCCATCGGAGTGGAGGTCTCCCTCTTCCTCGGCTTCCACCAGCGGGTACTGCATCGAAAACTTTCAGAGCTGGGGCACTTACATCCATTCGAACAACATTACCCAGCCAGCGTAGCCGCTGTCTTTTTATTCGCTGGACTATGTCTATGTCGTCAAACAACACATACAGCTCATTATTCCATCTTCTGCGGTAGTCGCCGTTGACAATTTTTAAGGGACCATAAATCTTCCGCAAAACCTTTCTCTCGCAAACTCCTAGTGCTTAGTGTAGAAGTTCACGTAAGTGAGGAAAGTTTCTGACTGACATTCACTTGGGAGTGGTCAGAAACGATTCTTTTGCATGTGGCTCAAGCAGCTCAAGACTTCCGGTCTTAGACCAAGTCTCCTCTGGGTAGCCAACAGACATCCGTTTGGAGGCGAGGTAAAGTGAGAAGGCGAATCTCGCTTATGCGGTTGTGCGTAGGGTTTGGGACCCACCACATTACAACGAATAACCAATGAATAGGAAGCAACAGACTCGGATGAATATATCGATACTAGTCCTTTAATGTTTGTGTCTATACATCGATTATTTTAATGGCAGGCTGTGTAAGGACAACTATTCCAAAAATTGAACCATCATACTATATGTTATTTTCTAAAGTGAATTATTTGGAGTTCTAAGAACCTGTTTTCAGACTAAATGAGTGATAATCAACATTGCATGCACCCTAGTAAACCATGAATGTATGTTATTTATTCCTAACTCTTTTCTCACTTTATCGAAACATATTTAGAACCCACCCTTTTATATTAAAACATAACTTTGGCTATAAGAGCCATCTTTTTTACACGCTTTTAGGTATTCATTGCTTTTATTCGACGTATTTTTATTGTATTTCCTTCGTACTGTCGCCACTTAATGCTAAATGGCGCATGATCAGCGTGATCGCCACATTTTGCCATTCATTGCCAATGCCATTGTTATGAGTAAGCTCCATTCTTTTATCGCATAAGTTGTTGTTGTTGTTGTTGTTGTTTTGATTTTATAGTTCATTATGCATAGTTTCGTTTTAAGCGGCGTCTATAAGTAGTTCTACTGCTCTTACCCTACTTGAAACCCTTGATCCTCACTGGGCTAATGACGCATATGTATCGTGTTATTGTTGTCGTTGTTGTTGTGTTTTTGCAGCATCTTGCAGTTGACTTTATTTGCTTTAGAATTGTATACGAGTAAGCGCCGCGCCGTACTAAATGCGAAAGTGAAATGTCGTGAGCACGCGATAAAAGCGAGGCCATAACGAAGAAGAAACTTTTTTGAATTAACTGCTTTTATTTTTCGCGAAAAAAAATTTTTATTTGCATTTTTTGTAAGATTTAGAAGCTCAGCCGGAAGTAAAGTCTGTACCTAACCTATAATTTCTTCTAATGAATAAGACTTTGAATAACACTAAAAAATTATTTCAATTTTTGAAATTCTTTTAAAGTAGGTCCAGAAATGTCTCTAGTCCAGTATCAGTCAAAAAATTATAAACAAGTAAGGAAAGGCTAAGTTCGGGTGCAACCGAACATTTTATACTCTCGCAATTTATTGAAGAAATTTTATTAAGATAACACCCAAATTTACTTATAAATTCGGCACAAAGTTTAATAGAATAACGAAAATCGTCCTATATAGTGTATGAGGGCTGAGGAAATTCCTGAACCGATTTCATTCATTTTCACCAGCAAGGTACACTATATCCAAGACTATACACTCACTTAATTTCGCTAAGATATCTCACATATTAACCAATACATATATGCAGATTAAAGCCCACCGTATTTTTGAAAAACCTATAATTAGGTATATGGGAGCTAGGAGATGTTATTATCCGATTTTAATAATTTTTGGAACCGAGACACACCATTAGAATAAACAATTTCCTCTGAATTACATTAAATTATCAGAGAGATTTGTCCATATTTTCGGTTAAAATTTACCCTTAGGCGCGGAGTTCAACATGTCCTTGAAAAGTTATAGTCCGTTTTCGACAATTTTTTCCCAAGTGAAGCCAGAGGTGATATGTACTATTTGTGTAAAGTTTTATTCCGCTATCTTCATTTGTTCCTTATGTATATATTATAAAGTGAAGGAATCAGATGGAATTCAAAATTGAGTTATATGGGAAGTTGTCGTGGTTATAAATCGATTTCATTTTTCATATGTGTCATCAAGGTGTCAAGAAATAATTATATACCGAATTTCATTGAAATCGGTCGAGTAGTTCCTGAGATATGGGTTTTGACTCATAAGTGGGAGATACCACACCCATTTTTCATTCTGTAAAAAAATATGAGTGCAGCTTCCTTCTGCTATTTCTTCTGTAAAATTTAGTGTTTCTGACGTTTCTCGTTAGTGAGTTAACCCACTTTTAGTAATTTTCAACCTAACCTTTGTATGTGAGGTGAGCGTGGTTATTATCCGATTTCTTTAATTTTTGGACTGTATAAGGTAACTGCTAAAAGAAACGACTGCAGAAAGTTTGGTTTATATAGCTTTATTGGTTTGCGAGTTATATACAAAAAACCTATTTGAGGGCGGGGTCACGCCCACTTTTCCAAAAAAATTACATTCAAATGTGTAAATTTTTACTCAAGTTATCCGTTGCACGGACAGACGGACGGACAGACAGACATTCGTATTTTGATTCGTCTCGTCACCCTGATCATTTTGATATATATAATCCTATATCTAACTCGTTTAGTTTTATGACTTACAAACAACCTTTATGTGAACAAAACTATAATACTCTCTTAGCAACTTTTGTTGCGAGAGTATAAAAATGTTCAATAAAATTTTGAGAATTTCAAACTTTGGCAAAGTGTTTGAAACAGTTAATTTGTCGTAAGCGTGGAACACTTAAGTGGTCAAAGTAAATATGGAGCCAGCCAGCTTGGCGGTACACAGTGTCCATATTGATGGAATGAAGTAATCTCGAATAAAATGCTTGAGAGATATAAGAAACACACACACGCACATATATTCGTGAGCGTGTGCGTGCATAGACGCGTTGTAAAGAATTGTTGCATGACGAAAGCGAGCGTTTTGTAGAGGCGTTGCATTCACTGATGTGATGCGTCTTGGCGACCTCAACTCTGCCGCATACTCTTAAAAGCCATTCAAATGCTTTTGACCCAATTTCCCAAACATTTTCAAGAAGCTGGTCAGCTGCTCAGCTGCTCAGCTGCACACGCCAAAACGCTAATGGAAATTTTTCCTCGAGAATGCAAGAGCACCAGCAGATGTGTGTAATTTCAACTAACAAAAACACAAAGTTTTAATTTTTACTTTATGTGAGAAGGCATAAATGCTTTGGTGTGTTGTTGCTTTTTGGTATGTTTTTTGTACACATTGTTTTTGTATTACAGCATCATGTTAGATGTTTGTTGTTGTAGCACGCAGATAGCTCACTTAAGGAAGCTGCATGATCACACACAATTAATGGCACTTTGTTGCATTTATATACCGTTAGACACTTCATCAACACCAACGTGCGGCGCATTTCAAGTGCCTCACACTGCCTTGCCACACTGTTCAGCCCACTAATGCTTCATTATTGTAACGAAAAACTTTGTTAGCGCGCTATTGTTACACACTGTTTTGTTGCACTTATTTGTTGTTCGAGCGCGTAATTGAAAGATGATTTGTGGATTTTTTTGATGAATATGAAATGAAACATAATTGAAGATGTGCACATTGCATTGCATTCAAGTGCAGTTAGAGTGGAAAAATTGTTGCTGGGTTTTACTGGCGATTTGACCTTAGCAGATGTACCTGTGCATATGAAGAACGTTCAAAAGAAAAGAAAGAACGCAAAATTTTCTTTTATTCCATAAAATGTGAAACCGGTCGGACTAAGATTCATAAAGAAGAAAAGTTAATTCTAAACTAGAGTCTGGTAGTTCCAGAAGCTTAAATGACTTTAAAAATTATGTATGAAAAGGCTTCGCTAGATTAAATAAAGGAAAATACATATTCTTATGAAAAGAAAACTCAGACTTCCATTTTTGAAGACGCCAACTGAGCCAGCCCGATCCTGAGACATTGGAATATTAATAAAGATACGTTGAAGTACGCAGATACAAATCCAGCCAACTCAAAATCAACTCGGTTATGTTCTTATGGAGAGGAATCATGCTTCCGGAAACCAGCAGATGTTGAAATAAGACGTAGATAAATTTATGCTATCAAACGAATACAGTTTTTAAGCCGATTCCGCACCGCGATAAAGTTCCAATAGAAGTATGTTAAGATATAGATATATACACTCTAGCCAACAGGTGCTCTGAAAAGTCCTCTCTCGACCTCTACTCTACAAGTCCCTGATCATTCCCGTCCTACTTTATGGTGCAGAAGCGTGGACGATGTCAACATCCGATGACACGGCACTAGGAGTTTTCGATAGAAATGTTTTGCGGAAGATTTATGGTCCCTTAAACATTGGCAACGGCGAATACCGCAGAAGATAGAATGATGAGCTGTATGTGTTATTCGACGACATAGACGTAGTCCAGCGAATAAAACGACAGCGGCTACGCTGGCTAGGTCATGTTGTTCGAATGGACGAAAGTGCTCCAGCCCTGAAAGTTTTCGATGCAGTACCCGCTGGTGGAAGCCGAGGAAGAGGGAGGCCTCCACTCCGATGGAAGGACCAGGTGGAGAAGGACCTGTTTTCACTTGGTATTACCAATTGGCGCCAAATTGCCATATGGAGAGATGCGTGGCGCGCTGTTGTGGACTCGGCTTTAACCGCATAAGCGGTGTCTACGCCAGTCAAGAAGAAGATACATTTTTAACTTCACCAACGACTTCCGGGCGGTGATCCTTATTAGTATAAAACTGAAAACTTTATGGAGGTTTCAGACTTGGTCTTTCATAGTGATGGTTTTAACGAGAAAGAACTTATAAAAAATACAATACATTTTATTCTGAAAATTTACACTCACATTCGACGTTATACTGTTGGTAGAAGAGAAGAAAGAAGACACCATTATACAGATAGATATGTGCTGATCTTCGCTCTGGATTTAAAACTCATGTCTCCTATCAAAACGTAAACGAACCCTTACCTTATGTGACGAATTTCAACGATTTCCTCTATTCTAAAATTAGTCGCTAACAAATAAGTGTCAAAGAACAACCAAAACATACGAGTAACAGCGTAAGAAACTTGAAGAAAGTGTTGCATTAACTCACTTGCAAGCAACAACTGGTTCATGGCATTCTTCCACTCCTCTTAGGCAAAAACAAAAACAAGCTGCTGAAACTCCCTTTTTGCTTCAACACTAGTTTGTACGCGGTTGACTAACTAACGCGTTTGCATGCAACATGACGCAATAAAGTGTTGCACTGTGGCACTGGAGTTGGCGCTGACTCTGGCTCTGGTTGAACACTATTAATTGAATTGTGCACTTGAAGTGGTGAGGCGGCGCAGGGCAGCCGCAGTAGCGCTGGCAACATCTAGGACGGTGAGCGCGGTGCATGATCATGCCTAACGGCATTTTCCACAAAATGCGTTTACGCATCCGCTATCATCAATTGCCTACTGGAGCTGAACGCCCGAGGGCAGAGCGAAGATGTAAACTAGCTGTTGAATACCAACACGCCCCACAACATATCTCTGCGCCGGCCGTGCATCGTATTATTATTGCTGCCTGCTGGCCCGTAAGGCAAATAAATGACGGCCGCCGGCACCACTTGCGTCAACTGGCGCAGCAAAGCGTCCAACACCACCACCACCACCACCGCCAACCAGCCAGTTAAACCGGCAGCTTCCATTGGCATACGCTGTACTCGTAGAATGAACGTTGATTCTGTGCCTGGTTTGCAGCGGTTCTCGGTTTACCGCTGCGGCCAGTTACTGGTTGCCGGTCGCCAGCTGCCAAATGCCGTTGGCCATTGATGTACGCAAGCGATGGGCACATTTTTCACGCACGCACTGGAACCCCACGTAATGTTTTGGCCAACAAACGCACTCGTACACGCCGATCGAGCTCGTGACTCTGGAACCAGTTGACAATTAGTGGCCACACCGTCGTTGCTGCACAGACGTGCTATTTGGCGCCGGGAGGAGTTGAGATACTCTTTGTAGCGACAAACAACGTGACAATCGTTATCCCTAAAGCTGTTGCGCCTCTGTTCTTCCATTCCGACGCACAACATTTGCGTACCCTGCACGCAGAGATCGTGTCATGTTTGTCCCCTGTAACGGCCGCTATGATGTGACAAATGTGCAAGGCAGCATGATACGAGTAGTACCAATTGCACTAGGAAACTAATGTTCTCGGTGCGCTGTGGCAGGGTTTGCGTGTAATGGTTGTTTGCCATATCCATAGAGGGGGCTGCTCATGCCTTTCTTACACTAATATTGCCGCCGCATGGATAAACAGTAAATTTTGTAGTGTTTGCATAATAGCCGAATAGGAAAGTTTGGAATGAATTTATAGAATCAGCTGATCTATGAGCTACCGCAATCTAGTAAATCAAGTTCGAGAAAATATATATCATTTGGACCCATTATGTCCCAAGTTTTATAGGATGAGACCTTTAAATACAGTCTTCACGACGTAACATAATATGTTGACCTGAAGAATTGGGCACTAAGACTACTCAATCTTCAATAAACGAATATAATCTATTCTCAAGTTCCTGTTGGGTATTTTGTAATTTAAACCACAGTTATCGGACTGCGGTTACAACAACTAAAGTTAGCTAGCTTTTAATGGAGGTCGCATCTACGCTTAATAGATCCAGTTGACAGTGAGGAAATGAGGTTAGATGCATCACAGATTAATATAAAATGCTAATACCGTTATTTTGGGGATTTCTGGTGGTCAAAGGCTTTCACTGTTCCCCGTTATCCGACAGGGAAAAGAACAACTCAAGAACTTGCAAGAATATGCGAATATTCACAACAAAAATACCTAGCCTAAAGATAATATATTAGACAAGTTCTTGGAACAACTCACATATTCGTTCTGTAGGCTTCCGCTAAACCCCGCAATAAATACTACTCCAATATACATAGTCCAAGGTTCTGCGGAAATCTACATCTCCGGTAGGGCTCATTCTAGTTAGTCAACACATAATCTAACAACGAATTTTTCCCCACTGACGCACTGCACTGTGATATTCACACTACTTCCGCAAGCCTATGGACCTCGGCATAAGTTACTTCCAAGTTATGATGTCTAAAAACAGTTGTGCGTCTGCGCACGGAACATTGCTCAGCGAGAGCGGCGCGCCTCGGCTCACTAATTGAAATTACCGCAAAACAGGATTGAAATTATTAACAGCAAACTGGCGAATGATGAATCAAGGAAAAAAGCGATAACTGCAGCCTTGGAGCGGATGATTGTGGCGAGCACAGCGCGCCATTTAGGCGCTACAACGACCAGTGTCCAGCGGCCATAGCGAGTGTGTTGTTGCTGTGTTGGAAATGTTACAGCGAACTTTGTATGCGAGTTAATGTGGCACGATTACGAGTATACACGGACGCAGGCATCAATGCAGAACGGGCCGCAGACTCCACAGGCACAGCGGACTTGAGGCGGTTTTGCCAGACTGCTGCACAGGAGCAATTATGGATAGGATTACGTAAGTGGCATACGCGTAACTAGTCGCTTTCGTATTCTCGTTGACGTTGATGTATGTAAATTAGAAATTATAGCTGTTGCCTGCCCCAATACCAAGCACACAACAACAACAAGAGGAGCAGCAGTGACAAACGGCTAAGGCAGGCCGGTAAGTAAGAATCCCCGGTAGTGAGAGTAAGAAATAAAGTGGAAATTATTAGTTGCACAACCAGAATGAGACACACACACGCTCGCGCATATTCCGTTGCAAATGTAACGTAAACTACGTTGATGGGCTGCACGTTAAGGAAAGTGACAAAAAAGTTGTCTCACGGATGTAATTAATTTTTCATTTGTTTTTTATAACCCGAAGCTGTATCAATTTGTGCATACAGTGTATGGATTAGGGTGGACGGTGAGGCGGTTGCATAAAATCTCTTTGAATACTGGAACTTGAAGAACTTCATAACTAAAGATCGAGAAAATCTTTGGTCTGGATCATCCAAATATCACATATTCATAATATCAGATGGTTTCTGGTGGAATGGAGAATTCGCAGTGAACTATTTCATTAAGGAACTTCCAATAATAGACGGAGGAGAGTCTCGAGAGCTCATACCAAAGATGAAGAGTCCACACATCCAAAAGAATAATATTATAGATAAGTGGATGTATAGCGGGCTTCATTTAGAAAATGAAAAGAGAAGCCGCGGAAAAACAGGCCCACCCTAATTTACAAGAATCAAGCGATACTTGCATAATATGTATACAGTACAAGCGTCAATCGGGTTTGGCAGTTTATTGACTTTATTATAGGGGAAATACGATAATTTTAGAGACTTAAGGAAATGATACATGAAACAGCCAAATACAAATTAAATGGTTTTCTTTTTTACGTCTTGAAAGTCCATAACTGTTTACAACGTGTTTGGTGCCACTGAAAATTGAATCAACCAAGTAACAGTTTGTTAGGTAGTACTCTCCAGCGAAGCATTTTCGTTTAAAATATATACAAAGGTATAACCTGAGAACCAGAATCCACAAACTGAGTCAAGCAAAACGTCGTCTTCTCGCAACTTTGCTACAAAAAGTGAATTTCATGCAAATTTCCTTACGAAATTGCATTTCTGTTAAACAACAAACAAAAGCAACAACAACAATGAGAACAGCCTGTAACAAGCAAGGAAACACGTCAGCCAGTCATGTTAGAATTATGCCACCGAGGTGAACATAAATTTGTTGTTACTTGCGACACAGTGGACAACTTGTACTCGTACAACAATGCAGACAACCTTTTGTGTTTTATTGTTGCTGCGGTTGGTTATTGAAGCTTTCCTTATTGTATTGTGTGCTTTTTATGTGACTGTTTTTTCAATGAACAAACATAAATTCCATAAATACCTGCCAAGTAACGCCAAATGGATATGTGCCGGGACGGCGGGGAAAGACACACAACCAGCAGCCGAAATATAACAACCGAACAGTAAATAGCAAACGCCGCCACCCATAAAAGGAATTCAAATCTTACAGTCAACGGCAGCTGCTTTGGCGCTGTCATGAGCTGAGCTGCCGATCACCACAAACGTCGAAAGGAGTCTTTCCCCGCCGAACAGCAGTAACTGCGGAGCAAAAAATTTACACTTAAATGCAACATATTCGTAACTTGGTGGACGTTCAGCTAATTTCCTTACAAATGTGTTTTCAAAGTAGCTGCAAGACCAAAGAGCAAAAACTGTGGAAAAGGGAGCTCATATCAAGTCAAACTTAATTTCTAAGTTTTCTTTGGTTTCTTTTAAACGCAGTGAGTTCTATGTTCCTCGTTATTTCATGGAGGCATTGGTTTTCAATAAAAAGAATACAGTTTTCCTCTCGCGTCACCGTCCTCATGAGAAACACTTTTTTTTGGTCATTTGCTCAGCTATTTAAAAGCAAAAGTGCCTTTAACTGCTCCACATATGTCATGCCATGCGAAGATAGCCAAACTCTGGAGCATAAATAAAAAGAAGCGTTCAATACGAAAACAAACTCATAGACGACGATATGAGCAGAGGCGTAATGAGATTACCATCTACTACTCAGCAACGAAAGTAAAATAGACCGCACCACAAACAGAGCCACACACCCAAGCTCTAAGCCTTTCAGTGATCGCCAGTGGAGCTGGTACGGAAATCCCACGCATTTGCGCAAAGTCAATGTGGCCGGCTGTGGGTTGCCCACCGAGTACCGCGTTCAGCAGTGGACGTCCAGTGCGAAGGGCTTCGAAAACCGAATGTTGCCTACTGCTTTGCTGTGTTTTTCACTATTTCTTTACTATTGCAACATATTACTTATGGCATTGGGTGTTTTATGTTGACACTTCGTGATTAAAGCCCAGCATGCTTCGTGCAACAAAGAGCAATGCGCGCCAAATGAGGAGCCGTCAGCGCTGCATACGTGGTTCACCGGACTGCCAGGCGACCACTCACAGGCTACATATATGTGTGTGTGTGTGTGTGTCTACTTAGCATTTTATGATATTCCTTATTTTTCTACCTTTTCGACCCATTTAGTTGTCCGACCGTCCGTCCGTTTGTGGAAGAAAGAAAAATTGCATTTTTCAGCAAAAGTGAATTTACGATAACAGTGGTGTAAATTTATTAAGTTTGCACTTGAGATACAATGCATGGCTTAGGGTGGACGCACAGTCGTTGGTTTGTGCGCAAGTACGCTGGAGTTGGTGAGTGTCAAACAAGCGCTTACATGTGTACCTATGGAGCCACAAATTTCTGTGCATATGTCATTCGCAGGAAATTTTGGGTGGAATCGGGCGCTGATCACCTGCATGCTTGTTAGGGTGTGGGTGGCGTAGACTGTGTTGTAAAGTGGTAACTGGAGGAAAGGGTGCTTTATTGTCTTAAATTCATCGAGATACAAATGTGGGATGATTATGCAACTTCTCTTCGTAGTGATTGAATTGAAAAAGTTTCTTAGAGGTTTTCTAAAATTCCTTAAATTTTCGGAAAATATGTAAATATACTATTCAAACCATAACGACTGCTGTAAGCGTAAGATATTAAAATCCATCTCATAACTAGCCCGATCTTCGCAGAATATCTCGTCTAAGTAGTAGAATAAATGAGAATGATAATTCAACTCTAACGATATAACGTTTCCTTTAAACTCGTCCGAATTTCTGCAACAGTTTCAATATGTAATCATGTAATACCGTTACACTCTTATGGCTAATTATGCTTGCTCAGCTCACTCGTAATTCACTTCGATTTGGCTCCCGCAGAACTGCACACTTTGCGCTGGGCGTTTACCCAGAAGTCACGTTTCTGCGCAAACGGCCCGCAGCTCCAATATCGGCAATGCATTTGCGCAAATATCCTCGACTCCTCTAAGCCTGCTGTGTTGCTTATGAGTAATGATTCAGCTGCCACCACCGCCTTCCATTAGCTTGTGGGCTCTGAGTGCCGTAGCGCTTTCTTTATGGAGCGTCCAAAGTGCAGACGCTGCCGACCTTGCCTATCGGCGCTGCCATCTGCTGCGGTCGCTGCCGGCCACTGCCAACTGCTTACTGGAATTCGCTGCTTCCTCGGTCATTTCCGCAAAATGTGGCGGCGTGTGGCAAGTAAATTTTCAAATATGACTTTTATGATTTCAATTTGACAGCGAAGAGATACGAGAAAGTATAAAGGTTGCTAGCGTCTGCCGGTCCGAGTCAATATATGGCTGTAATGGCACGAAACCGGCGAGTTCGCGAAAGGAAATTTATTTCTGGCACTTTCGTTGGCCGCGACGTGTTGGGTGTGCAGTTTCGTGGGTTCACCAAAAAGTAAAACAAGAAGAGTTGAGGACTCCTTATGGCGGCAATTAAACGCTTTGTCCAATCAATGGAATTTTAATTGTATTGTGGGAGTGGATGAGATATTATTTATGTGCTGAGCAGGTTTACTTTCGGTCGTGGCGATTGTGTTTGCCACAAAAGAGAGAAATAATAGAAATTTACTGACCCGACACCGAAGCGGAATGTACCGTTCGAAGATAATCCATATATATCGGAGCCAACAGATACAAATAGAGCATAGAAGGTACATAAAATTCTAATACAGCATAGGAGGCTTTCTGTTTCCTAGAGCTGCTGAGCAATGCAAGTGAGCATAGATGATATTTATAACTCGTAAGCCGGTTCGTTGGCATCGCTAATGGACTTTGCGTAAATTCTTCGTCTCGCTCAATTAAAGCGACACCCGCCGTTTTGCAAGAGCAGCTGACAGCGAAGAGGCTGGGAGCCGGTCTTAACCAACACCGCGCCTCATATCACGAGTCAATTAAATTTTAGTGTGATCTCCTTGCCGCAACACTTTTTGCCAGCAGAACGAAATCAAATGGAATTCCGCTCTTGTTATAGATTTGAACACTTTTCACAATTCTTTATTGCATATATCTGTTAGTCTGTTTTTTGCTGTTGTTGCGGCTGTTAAATGCCAATCAAAAGCTTCCAGCGCACATAGCTTGATGTTTTGTGTTAATGCGAACGCTTCGGCCCTTTGAGCCGGTCATCACTGGCTGGCGCAGGACAGCGCTGGCAGTTCTATTAGTTGGCGCATTCGTTTGCTTTCTTTATCATTGCAATTTTGCTGGCAGGCGATTTCCAGACGTGTACATGTTGCATGCCGCTTGCCCCGCATAGACCCGCCAGTTCTCGGCTTTGCGCGCTGTCAATCTTATCAGTTGCGGTATCATTTATTGTGTGACACTGACAGCTCAGCGTGAAATGGTTTGTTGTTAGCTTTGCAAGTTCTACGACAACAACAACAAAAACAGCAAGAATAATAACAACGAGAGTAACTAACACCGCACAACGAAAGTCAGCGCCAACTCCATATTTGTCGTAATCGCCACTGCCGCATCAGAGACTCTATGCGGCGCTCTTGTCTGTCTTGCTGTTGAAAAAAACAACTACACGCTTGTATTCTAAAACACAGCCAGCACGTCAATGTCGTCGCATTATTAGTCGGCGCTCGCTGCAAATGTCGCTGGGGATCTTACATTTTCTACGAAGTTTATTACTCCGACTTTGTTGCAGCACAGTTGTTGTTGTGTCGCGCATTTAAGGTTTTTGCGCTAGATGCTGTGCGAAGTGTCTGCCGCCGGCGCACTCAGTTCGCCGCACCAACCCGCCAGCGCCAGTGCCGTGCTTTGACGCACTATTTCAGCTGCCTCGTTCACTCTGCTCTCCAGCGTTCAATTATGGCGCTCATTGGCTGCAGCATTACAAGCGGCGCATTCATTTGAAATCGACGCCGGACTCCAACCTATAGGCGTCTGGCCATCACTTGATGCACTGCCATGGCAATCTCATTATGGCAACAATTAGTGAGTGGCTTGGCCGGTGTAACAATTTCATTTACGCCGATCGTGGAATCCATCAAAGAAGTGTCGGCGCTCAAATAGTTGTCCACTAATAGGCTTCATAGAAATGCCCGCATTCGAAAGTGTGAAAATAGCTGGAATATTTTCGCAAATCACTGTGCACTGATGAGAGACGAAGATGAAGTATTTTCGAAGGCACTCGAATGTGTGTGAGACCAGGTTTAAAGTGGTGGGCTTGTGAATTAGCAAGGTTTCTGTGAAAAAATTATTTCATGTTATTCATTTAAAATTAGACTAGAAATGAGCTTCACAAGAAAATAATGACAACGAAAAGCCTGAAGATGCTGTAATTGGAATAAACTAAGAATCTACAAACAAAATTTAAGTAAATTAAATTTAAACAAAACTGGAAATTAATTCACTAATTGCTGCCTGTAAAACTGGTATTTTTATCAAAAAAAAAGCACAAAGTTAACACTTAGTGTCGAAGGAGTATTTTTTTATGAGGAAACTGCTGTCGTAAGGCAATTTGCTGAACAAAAAAAAAATAATAAATAAGATTCCTCACTGTTAACATAGCAATATAATAAGAGAAGTCGAAATTTTATGGAATATGCGCGCTAATTGAAAGAGTCCGCTCCCGCCAACGTAGTCTCAAGACGCATATTAGTCGCAGGGGTCAAAGGTCACCTAAAGTATCTTAAATTATCCTAAGTAATTTAGTTGTTTTTATCGACTTGTTTGTCGTTTATTAGTATACGAGTACTTAAATCTTCTTCAATGGTTTCTCCTAAGTTAAAAACGGTTATTCTATTGACCCTTTCCGTATCAGTCTTAAAGCAAGATTTTATACAGCAATCCATAATAACTTATTCCAACTGAAATTTCCAATATTCTTCAAATTAAGCCAGTAAATGTTGTGCAACACTTTACCGCTATGCAATACAAGCTACTCAACAAGGTCCGTTATTCGTTTCGGTATTTTTAGCAACAGCAATTGCAGCTACTGGCGTTCTGCTGAAAACTGAGACCAACACGCCAGTCATTTGATTCTACCACATCGTGGCTATCCAAAGACAAGACAAGACACGGCAAGGATGACAGCGCGCAAGACATGCACGCCCTTTGGCTGTGGTGGCGACTATAGCGCAGAAGCGCGACTGGCGCTTCAACCGACGCCAACACACACAAACATTTGCCCAGCCATTGCCGACCAACTTCACCAGCCGAGCACACTTCATAACTCAAAAAGTGGTTGAAGGCGTTGCAATGGCGCCAAGGCGACGCAGCAACACCCAATCTGCGCAAACACGCCACAGAACATCCACAGCAAATGCTATGCGGTAATGCAAAAGAGGCAAGTAAAACTCGAATTTGCTCCATTTTTCAAATGCACACACGACGCTCCGGCGCTCCGTCGCTGGCATCCACCCACTGTCAGCGCGTGCCAAAAGTGTTGCACCAATGTCATGGATCTGTGTTGCACATTCAAAATTAATTGAAATCGATTGCCTTAAATGGTAAATTTAACGCATGCGCTGCAGCCAGTGGAGTGGCGCTCAATTCCTCGCTGGTCTCTGGCGGTCAATGCTGGCCTATTCTGCTTTGGATTTGTCTCGGCGATTTGTCTACTCAGCGCCACGTTTGCGCATTGAATCATGTTCTTGCATAAGTTTGAATTAGCTGCAGCCAACAATGTGGCAACACGGTACTCCATGATGAATTGCGTCCATGCGCGCCGACTTAAGTGGATTAGACGCGGACGAAGTAAAGTAGTACAGTTGAGGACGCAAAGTGCGTGCCACACTGGTGGTGCATGTGCGACATTGTCGTTGTGGTGGTCAGTCCAGCGAGACGACAGTTCTTCCGTTCCAATTATTAGCGTGCGCGTTGCTGCCCACTCAATCAGCCTTGCACTCGGTGCGCCCCACTCAGTGCACTCACATTGTATGTGCAGCAACGTGGCATCAGCCATCAGTTTGCCTTAATTTGACATTTGTTATCTGCTTGTTTAGTGAGGCATAATTAATCTTGATGCTAATTTGCAGGGACGGCTTTAACTTTGACTTAACTCAGTTGACATTTTTGATGTCCTACGTTCTGAGTGTGCGCCTTTATGAACTACTTCTGTGATGGCAATTCTACCACATCTCAATATACATTAGGACTGCTGTAGAATATCAACTCAAGTATCTAATTTAATACCACATAACCTCAATTTGTATGTAACAGATCTTTTGTGACTAATTTCATAAGTATCTCTTCGACTGCCGCACCCCACAAAATAATATTGCATGGATTATTGCAATTAGTAATTGCTTATGCATTTAATCAAGCAGCTAAAATATTTCCAGGTCTTAAAAATACTGCAAATTGCTTAGTCTCCATTCTTTCTTTTCCTCAAAGAATTGCATTTTTACTGCTAATTATGAATGTTCGAAAAGCACTCATGTGTAAATGTTATTAGAAAGTAGCTAAGTAGAAAATTCCACGAAGCAAGCTCAAAGAATTAATTTAGGTTATGCTTATACTCACTTGCTTCTATTTCGAAGAAATGGCAAACTCAACAAAGTAATGAAATAACTAAATGCAACTTAGTTTTTGAATATTGAAGTACTAAAAGGCTCGACAGTTCTCAAAGCTTTTCACCTAACTTGTTTAGCTTAAAAGCATGGCCAAAAGATGTCGCTGGAATTAATTTTATTTTATACCATTAATTTTTATACCCTGAACAGACAGGGTATATTAAGTTTGTCACGATGTTTGTAACACCCAGAAGGTAGCGTCGGAGATCGTATAAAGTATATATATAAATGATCAGTATGTTGAGCTGAGTCGATTTAGCCATGTCCGTCTGTCTGTCCGTCTGTATATATACGAACTAGTCCTTCAGTTTTTAAGATATCGTTTTGAAATTTTGCAGATGTTATTTTCTCTTCAAGAAGCTGCTCATTTGTCGGAACTGCCGATATCGGACCACTATATCATATAGCTGCCATAAGAACTGAACGATCGGAATCAAGGGCTTGTATGGAAAACTTCCGCATTTTACTACATATCTTCACGAAATTTGGTGTGAGTTATTGTTCATAGAAATAATTTAATCTCCAAAAAAAATTTTCAGATCGGTTCACTATATCATATAGCTGCCATACAAACTGAACAATCGGGAATCAAGGGCTTGTATGTAAAACTTCCGCATTTTACTACATATCTTCACGAAATTTTGTGTGAGTTATTGTTCATAGAAATAATTTAATTTCCGAAAAAATTGTTCAGATTGGTTCACTATAGCATATAGCTGCCATACAAACTGAACGATCGGAATCAAGGGCTTGTATGGAAAATTTTTCGCATTTGACGTGGTAGCTTCACGAAATTTGACATGGATTAGTAAAATGTTTTCTTTTTTTTACTACTTTTTCTTACGTCTTTAGATTTGCTTAAACACATAGTTACTAAAAGAAATGCACCTGTGAAGGGTATATTAACTTCGGTACAGCCGAAGTTAACGTTTTTTCTTGTTATATAATGATTAGGCAATATTAGACAGAATTTTCATATAAGTCAAACGTAAACCGATAGATGGCGCTGCTGTCGCGATAGTTCTGATATCTACACATTGAGAACTACAACATTAATTCTCTCCTCCTAAAAGCTTTGAAGCTTTTAAACTGGTGTAAGCTCTCTCGAAATAAAACTTTAAATTTGATTGAGATATTGCTGTTTAGAAACTTACCGTTTTCAAGCGATTCGAACTAAGTGAAAATTCAGGGTTGTATTTCCTTACATATATTTTCGTTTACTCGATATATTTTATTAAAACTTTTGCTCTTTTCATACATTGTAACATTGTATAAGAGTTCGTATTGACAAGTCGGCGAATACTTACAAGTACACAATCATCATCACTTACATGCTTACAAGTACTTAAGTACTCAATACTTAAAGAAAAACACACAAATATTCGAATATGGAAGCGCTTATTGTAATACACAAGTGTATTTATATTAAGAGACTTATTTAACACTAAACATATGTGTATGTATTGTTGGACTTACAGCTACAATTTCACGTTATTGTTATTATATTTGTAATTATTATTATTATCGTTTATTTACAAGTAATTACTAGCAATTTAAAATAGACTTAAACTTACGTAAGTGCATTGGTACTTAAGCTAAAAAGCAAAAATCAAAATTGAAAAATTTATGCTTTCAACTAATTTAAGCTGCGCATGAAATTTATTGAAAAACACAACAACAATGCGTTTGCCATTCACAGTGTCTGCTTTCGTTACACTTCAAGTGCGCGTCGCGCCACTCGATTGCTTTGCGCATTGCGCGCTGCGTATTTGACGGCGGCGAGGTGCGCGGCATACAAAACACCGAAAAAGCGATATTGTTAATAAAATGTCGGAGCTGCTGGGTGGCGAGTATACTCGTATTTAGAAATTGGCAATCAAAATAAAAACCGAAAGCACTTCACTTCACTTCACATTCTTCGCGGCTTACGGCCGCTTATTGCTTTGTTAGCTTTTATGTGCCTTCGAATCGGCTGTCGGCCGTCGACTTATGCAACGAAACACTTTCACTGGCAACGTCTCAACTGATGCTAAGGCTGCGCGTTTGGCGTGGCGTAAAGCGGCGCTGCGCAGCTCTTGAATTGAACGCCGCGCACAACACCTTGGCGCTTGTCCAAAAATGTTTGTTGTTGTTTTCATTTTGCGCTCAACGCGCTTTACATACCGCGCTGCCATGCGCTTAGTCTCAGCGCTCTCATCACGCGCTCCGTTGCAGCGACACGCAGCGCGCTCTGTTACGACTGCGCATTAATCGCCCGTCACAAATTGGTTAGCGCGTTGAGAATCGCGTGTAAATTGCGGAGCCATTAAGTGAGCGTAAGTTCATTTGCAGCATTATGTTTTGATTGCTTCCTTATGTGGTGTTGTTGCAACGCTTATGTTCTCCAGCTTATAATTGTACATGAAATGAATCTAGCTTTAATTGCTCTTAATGTGCTATGAGTGTTCGTTTCTTAAGTCTAGTTTATTTTTAATGCGTGTGGTCGCTTATGAAATACAGTTTGAGTCTTTGCGAACCAACTTTTTTGTTTTTGATAATTTTATTTTCGTAGCGTTTTCGCTTCCTCATTAACGTTTGTTCCTCGTTACTTTGCTTACGTGCTTAAGTGCCTAAGTACAACTTAACTTAAGTAATACGTGTATTGTTGTGGTTCTTATGCTAAATACACTCCCTGGGAGCAAATGTGCACTTGGAGTTCTTACAGCTTAGACGTTTGGACTTAAGAGCTACAAAAATGGATTCTCATATGTCTAATTTCTAAGTTTAATAAAAAAAATAATTTTGTTTGCAGTTTATAACTTAGCTTAGCGTTTCGTATTGCATTAAGTTATACTTTTATACTTTGAGTTGCTCAGTGCTCGACTGTGGCGCGGCTCTTTCGTCACCTCTGCCAGCAGCCAATGTCGTCTCCTCAATTCACTCGCGTCTCGGTGAATTTTTAAGCTTCCGCGTGGAATTCGTTGGTTATCCCTAGTACATCATGCCTGGATGCACTGCACCGCCGCGTTGGAAGTACACGTTCGGGTTGCTGCTTAGTGTTGGTTCCAGCGTCGTGTAAAGATTGGTCTCATCGGGTCGTATAAATAAACCTGTCGTGTGAATGAGAGAGCACAAGCAAAAGTGGTGTTATTAGAGTGACATTTGGAGTGAAAGGGTAAGCAGGATATTTATTATGGAAGTCAGAGGGAGAGATCTATATAGAGACGGTGTAAGAAGTACAGAAAGAATTTCTCAGATTTTAATGCTTATAAATTTTGGAAAGCTATGAAAATCTGTGGAAGTGTTTTGGTATAAAGTAAAAGTGGAATTAGTGGAGATACTTAGAAGGTCTTTGAATTTTTTTTAAATAATAATATGACTAGAGATTTCGACTGAAGTCTTTGAAAAGGTTAGGTTAGGTTAGGTTAAGAAACTGACCCTTGCAGCAAGTGTCACTTAGGGTCTCATTTAGTATTAGCTTGGAAAGTGAAGAGTTATAGAAAGAGTTCAAGATAGATGCAGTGATTGGACTCCTTCAGTTGCTGAAATTACGTGAGATCAGGAGCCGTAACACTTAGAGCAGCGAAAAAGGCTGATCATATTATTTTTTTGGTTCTCTTTAGGATTACTTTTCAATCTCTTTTTTCTCATTCATATTGAACCCGCATGCATTTAAACCAACAGAAATAAGCATTTTATAAAGTTTCGTACAATCATATAAGCGTATATGTGTGTATTGAATAGCCGATAGATAGATTGATGTATACATATATGTTGTAGCATTCAATACAAACCTTACCTGGATACCGGAGTGTCTGTGCGATATGTGCTTGTGTCATTGACGACAGGGAGTTGCCCAATTGCTTGAGTGTCGGCGGTGAGGGCAATTGTGTTAACGTTGGCGGTGGAATTGGTGGTGGCGGTGGTGGTGGTGGGGGTTGTGGATAGAAACAAAACGGGTGCGCTGATAAGTGTGCTGGAAAATAGTGATACATACGTGTATAGCTCGGTGGGGCAGCGGTGACCAAGGCAACGCGATCTGCACGTTGCGCGCACAAAAGCGTTTTTTATTTGGTTTATTTATAATTATTTTTATTTTTTTTTTGTATTTACGATGTATGTAACGAGCGCACCAAAGCATTCGGGTTATTGTGGTTGTTGTTGTTTTTTTATCATATTGTAATTTTATACACCATATATTTATAGATATTTTTGGCAAACACCATATGAAAAAACATAAAAATTCCAACGCAATGACACCGTCACAACAAACACCATTTTTTTGTTTTTGTTTTTGTATTGTTTTTTTTTTATATAATTTATTTATAATTTGTTTTGTAGTTGTAATTATTTATATTTTGTGGTGGGTAGACGCGCGCGACCAATCAACCAAAGCAAATTTGCGGGGTGTGGTGGTGGTTGTTGTTACAAAAACATATGAAAATATAAACAAACACACAAACATAAATATTTATACACAATTTGATTGATTGAGTGATTGATGTGGTGTTTTTTTTGTTTTTTTTTTTTTGGTGTAGGAAATGTAGTGGAGATTTATGTACAAATTTTGTTTTTATGAAAATTATTTTTTGTTTTTGTTTAATTTGTTTTTAGTTTGTGTTAACCACGTGGTAGTGATAAAAGCCAAATTAATTAAAAATGAAAGTGTTTTTTTTATTTTTTTTTAAATTTTCATTGCATGCAGTTATGATCATGAGTGTTTGTTTTCGAAATTGCCGTGTTTGTTGATGATTTTCAATTCATAAATTTAATGAGTTTCCGTTTAGTAATTATAATGATTTTTTTTTATTAATGATCACAACCGTTTTTTGTTTTTTTTTTTTCAATTGACATGTGTCATTTTAATTAAAGTTACATGATTTTATGTTTTTTTTTTTGTTGTTGGTGTGGTGCACATGAAACCAGTGAGCAATGATTGTATGGGTTATTGGTTGATGATGGTGGTGTTGGTATTGTTGGCAAAATGGGTGATGTGTGCATGAAATTATTGGAGAAAAAAAAATGAAATAAAAAATGATGATGATGAATTTACAAATGCGATGATAAATGCTTAATGATTTTATAGAAATAATTACTTAAAAATATGCGTAAAAAATATGAAATAACCAAATGTTGAGCGAGTAGACACATCACAGCAGTTTGTTGAGTTTCTTTTTTTAATAAATTTTTAATTAACACCTTTTTGCTTTTGCTTTTTGTTGTTTTATCTTAATAACTCAAGCGATGCCATTAAGAATTGCCTAATAGGCATTAAATAAACAGTAAAATATTATTGGATATCTGAATGGTTTGTGCCGCTTCAGCTGTCATAAATAGGAAGTGATGAATCTAATGCATATTGTTGTTGTATTTTTAATTTTGCTACTTGTAAATGCAAATTGAAATAATTATGAAATTATAAAATAACAATTAATTATAATTTTTTATTGCTTAAGCGTACTTTTCTCAATACAAGTTCCGGCCTTAAACTCCGTCGCTTCAGCGCTAAGGTCAAGCCTTACTTCACAAATGTCCAACATTTGACACATTCTTCAACAATTCTCTCAACGAAGTTGGCACGTGCGCTTCGCAGGCCACACTTAGTACGAAGCACGCCACTCGAGTTCGTTGCTTAAGTCTTTTGATTGCACAACCGCCATCCGGTAGTGGCCACCATAATTTCAAGTAGCAAAGCGCAAACAGAATGAGATTAAGACAAGCACATAATTTGATTTTAATTAAATGTTGCAGCTGAACAAGCACTCAACAGCTTGCCAAAGTCAACTAATTCTTTAGGCTAAACAGCCACTTAAGCAATGTGTTAACTGGCGTTGTTGGACCCACTTTAGCACTCTGGCAGCGCGCTGCTGTGCCCCGCGGATGAACGCCTGCTCGCTGTTATTGTAATTAAAAGATATCGCAGTGAAATCGGCGCTTGCTGAGCAGCTCGGGGAATTAGGTTAATGGTGCGGGACAGTCGCAGACCCACTGCCATGCTGACCGTCTTTGTTGTTGCCATTCCAGCACACGGGAAAAGTGAATGAAGCTCATCAAATGTTTGCCTTTTGTTTGTTCTCGATTATAGCCCAGCGCCGATCAATTAGTTATTTATTTGTTTGCGCTTAATAGAAATCAGTTTACGAGGCTGCTTGGAGGAGGAGGAAAGTGCTAACAAGCTTCGACAAATGGGAGCGCGCACTAATTGCTCGCCGTAAAATGCAAGAATTTATGGACTTTTGCTTTAAATGGACCACGGCCGACTGAGCGAAGGTTGACGAAGATTAATGGTGCGATTGACAGCGTCAAATGGCATTTGTGTTGGCTGCCGATATGGGAAAGTGGGTAAAAGTGTTAAAATCTGTTTAAAGAGACAGTGCAGTGGCTGAAGAATAAGGGCCACTTTCTTTTTGACCTACAAAAAATATGTTGCTTCGATTTTTAGGCAATTGTTTACTATTGACCACGATAATTAAGCGAATTATAAGCAGTAAGCGTACATACTAACATTTAGGCGCGCCATAATCGACAGCTACCAAGCATCTCCTCATCACTTCTCATGCGCTTGTTAAACAAGCAACCGTTTGCTTAATTATTATATGTACATTAACATTGGCAGTGGCTAAGTAAAGCGTCTTTTCATAACATATTTTAATCAGCTCAAGACCATTAATCTTTGTAGTTCAGTTGTGTTCATAATAAAAAAATCTCTCAAAATCTAAAACCAAAGAATTCAAAGCTGCTTCTTCTGCACTTCCTCAATTTAAGTGTAGCGCTTAAGCTTGTAGCAGCAAGTCGCTTAATGCTGATTTATGATTTCATTAAATATTTATTAGAAACTTGTATTGTGGCGCCAAATAGTTTTGAGACTCGGTGGGAAAAATCTTAAGTGTCTACTCAACTCGGTAGTTGTACATAATTGTCTGCTGATAACTGTGCTTTCAATTTAGAAACTGTTCAAAAATGTTCAAAAGATTTTCAGTAATTTTTAGGCAATAAAACGAGGTTATTTACTTTATCGAAAAGAGATGAATATTCCACTATTGGCTAAAACACTGGCAAACCCTGTTCCAAAAGCCGCTCAAAAAAATTAGAGCTTGGAAGTATATTTTATTCTCCAACTTATTGCTTTATTAAATTTCAACTCATCTTTCAAGCATCTGCATCTCTCCACTCGCGCTAACCTCAATGCGCTCATTATGTCTCCCTTGTCACTTAATTCCATTTAAATGGCGGCAATTTATTTGGGTCATATGTGTGTGCTCATATCTGCATATCTGCGTTTATGGTTTTCGTAATCATATGCACATGTGTTTGCAATGAAAATGAGTTTTTAATTTTCCCAAAAACTGCTTACGCATAAACTCAACACCTTACAGCTCACCTCGGCTCACCTTGCCTTCGCCTTCGCCTTGCCTTTTGCGGCGTCTGCGGCGTGTGGTAATTGTTATGACCAAATAATGACTTGTACTAATAGCGGCGGCAACAGTTGCCAATTAGGCGCCTACAGCAATGCTGTAAATACATAATTGCCTTTCTTGTTGTTGTTGGCTACAGCTACAGATGTCATTGTCGACGGCACAGTGCAAAATGCCAAAGGCCACCGCAGTGAAATTTTGTAATTTACATTAAATTGTGTTAATGGCACATTTATTGGCCGCCAACACACACACACACACATACCAGTAAGCATGCGAGGTATTCACATATACTCACTGAGTTCACATATCGCACTAAAGCGTGTGTTCAGCTGATGTAGACACGCTTAAGAACATTGCTGCTGCAGGCTTTGCTGTTGCAAGCATTGCAGTTGCCACACTGCCACTTTTCGCTGAAATTCACTGTTTTTCGCATTTGTTGTTGCTTTAGATGCAAGCCGTCATTAGCACCTTTTTGCGGCATGCAAGCGGCTTACTCACACACACACACATACAGGCTTACTCACTTCATGCTGACTGACTGCCGTTGCCGTTTGACTACCCACCACAAGCCTCACAAGCAGCGAATGCAATTAAGCACAGTTTTCTTCAGACATTTTCCAGTCAACACTGCTTGCCACACACACACACACATACACAAATATATGAAGGCATGCCAGTGTGTGTGTCATTGCATTTAAGCGCCGCTAATGCCAATGCTACCGCATAACGAAATTCTCTGGCAATTCTTCGCTTTCCATTGTGCATTTTCATGCAACACGCCTGCAGCCGCACCGTTGATTGCGCTGGCGAATGTGGAATTATGTGTCAGAAAATGAAAATCCAACGCCGTCGGCCTGCTGACCGCGCGACACACATACAACATATATACTTGCCACATGTGCCATGGCGCTTACATACACAAACAACAAATACTTACATAGAAAGAGTACTCAAATGTGTTGTTTTTGTATTTTATTTGTTGTATTTTGTGCGCGAACTAGTTTTACGAGCACTCAATGCTCAATGTTGCACGCTGCTGCCTCGGCCGCTTTTATTTTGATTGCTTCATTCCGTTTCGCGCATATGCCACAAATTGTTTGTCGGTTGCATTTGCTGCATTCGTTAGCGTTTGTAATTCGTTATGTCAGTGCGGAAAACCAGCTTTACATTTTGTGGGTCAAAAATGCTTATGGAATTCGTATGGGTGCAGAGAAACGTGTAATTCAATGACATAACAGTAGAGTTGGACAGCAAACTTGACACATGAGCACGCACCACTACGGACGATCAAAACACGATCGAAATGAATAAAAACAAGTAAGGAAGGGCTAAGTTCGGGTGTAACCGAACATTTTATACTCTCGCAATTTATTTATTTAACTTTATTTATATTATATAATACACAATTTGACCCACATATTCGTCATATATATTGTATAAAGTCCATTGAAAGTTGGAAACCATAATATTAGGTTAGAAGCACCGAGGTCCTCATGTTCGATACATGGGGCCTTGAGAACCTATGGTCCGATTTCGGCGATTTTTAGAAATGGGCTGCCACACTATAAATACAGTATTTGTGCAAAGTTTTGCACCGATATCTTCACTAATGCTTACTTTATATATTGTAAAGTAAACGATTCAGATCATCTTCTAAGTTCTGGTATATAGGAAGTAGGCGTGGTTGTGAAGCGATTTGGCCAATTTTCACAACATATTATTGGGAGGTAAGGAAACTATTACAAACCAAGTTTCATTGAAATCGGTCGAGTAGTTCCTGAGATATGGTTTTTGACCCATAAGTGGGCGACGCCACGCCCATTTTCTATTTTGTAAAAAAATCTGAGTGCAGCTTTCATCTGCCATTTCTTATGTGAAATTTAGTGTTTCTGACGTTTTTCCTTAGTGAGTTAACCCACTTTTAGTAATTTTCAACCTAACCTTTGTATGGGAGGGGGGCGTGGTTATGATCCGATTTCTTTCATTTTTGGACTGTATTAGGAAGTGGCTAAAAAAAGCGACTGCAGAAAGTTTGGTTTATATAGCTTTATTGGTTTGCGAGATATGTACAAAAAACTTGGTAGGGGCGGAGCCACGCCCACTTCCCCAAAAAAATTACATCCAAATCTTCATAGTGCGATCCTTCATACCAAATTTTATTTCCATAGCTTTATTTATGGCTTAGTTATGGCACTTTATGTGTTTTCGGTTTTCGCCATTTTGTGGGCGTGGCAGTGGTCCGATTTTGCTCATTTTCGAAAGCAACCTTCCTATGGCGCCGAGAAATAAGTGTGCCAAGTTTCATCAAGATATCTTAATTTTTACTCAAGTTACAGCTTGCACAGACGGACGGACGGACGGACGGACAGACAGACATACAGGATTTGAACTCCACTCTTCACCCTGATCACTTTGGTATATATAACCCTATATCTAACTCGTTTAGTTTTGGGTGTTACAAACAACCGTTATGTGAACAAAATTATAATACTCTCTTTAGCAACATTTGTTGCGAGAGTATAAAAAAACGCGAACAGAAAAAGTAAAGCAAATGCACACGAAGCATTAAGAGCTAAATTTTAAACGAAATTCAGGTAAAGCTTGCAGCTCTTTCAATCATAAGACAGTATTCAAAGCGATTACGCTTTAACAGGGGTTTCATGGTTTCTAAACGATTTGTGGACTAGATTTTAAGAGCTCACTGCGGTGTTTCTTCTTCAAAAAACATTTTTTTTGTAAATTGAAAAGCTATTGTCAAATAAACTCGACAGAAGTCAATAGATTAGAAGTCCATAGAAATCCATACAGAGACCATACGAAACTATTCACGAAATTTGTGGAGTTCCTGGTTTGATTCTGAGCATATAAGTATCAGCTTGGTACTTTCTTCAAGGTTGCAGCATATATCTTTGGCTAGCATTTTCCTCAGGCAAGTTTAAAATAACCTGCGATTCCCACGTATTTCAAGAATAGACTTCCTCGCCTTTTTTTGTCCAAATTTTGCAGTCTTTTCAAATTTTGTTCCCAACTGTTTAAAGCTGAACAAATAATTACGGAACGCTAGGCTAAAAGTAGTTATACAAATATCCATTGCAAAAACCAACAATCGTTGATCTACCGCTTGAGTGTCGGCCGGTCTGTCCGATTGTCCGTCGCAGTGGTCAACGCTCTTCGCGTGCACACGTGTAATTGTAGCTGTCAGTTGGAGCAGTTGTCGCTGTCTACAAAACGTCAGCAGTGACAACTAACAGCAAATACGAGAATACAACAACAACAACAACAACAAAAACTACAAAAGATACACGACTACAACATCATCAAGAGTCGAAGAACATCAACAACATGACATAAAACATTTTCATGGAAATCGATGCGAAAATCCAACAAGTCAAGAGAGTTGGAGGAGGCGAAGCTTGCAGGAGACAGCAGGAAGAAAAGTGAGCTGCTGTACAAACTACAAGTACAAGGCCTGTCACCAGGCAACAGCGGCTCTACAACTAGCTTGTAACAAATCAGCCAGAACATCAAAGTCAAAGTCACTCGGACAGGTTGACCGACCGCTCTGCCTGGCTACGTCCAACGTCACCGCCAGCGCAATGCTGCTGATGTCGCTGGTTTCGTCACGCTGTCCAACGCTGAGCCGTGCGCTGGTCTTCCTCAGGGCAGAAATGGGCAATTTTCGACTATTTCAATGCCGGTGAGTGGGAGTTTGACAATGGAGCGGCGACTGGACGCCTTCGGACGCCTTGGTCCCTCTCTGTGTGTGTGTGTGTATGTGTGTGTGTGCTTGTTTGTGTGGGTGAAAGGAGGAAATTAACAGCCAAACAATGAGTTGCCATGGACTCACAACAATTTGCATAGCAAAAGCGCAACAACAACAACCGGTATACAACAACAAATGGCAAAGCGAAATTCTTTCGAATAATGGCAATTTGAAAATTGCTGCTGCTTGAAAAACAATTTGAAGTGCAATTTTGTGGCAACAACAAGAGCACTCAAACAGATAGGCGTCCAGAAGCGAACATTCTAGTCAAAAGCGCTTCAACTGCAGCGAAGCATACGGCGCGACCGTTTGTTTCTATTCTTTTTTGGCTTTTTTCTGTCCGCGAAGAAGAGTGATGTTGCAATTATTTTGTAATTTGAAATGTTTGTTGGGCGTGGGTGGTCAGAGTAAGCCAGAAAAAAAACCGAAGAAAATCTTTATCAAGGAATTTACAATTATTTGCATATGACAAATCAACAACAATGTCATTGCTGATATAGAAATAAAAGGAAGAATTGGCAATGATTGTCTGATTGAAATGTGGTACTCCTTCAGTTGTCTCCTTTCTTCTTTTAGGGGACGCTCGACTTTCCTTATTTGAAATGTTCGAGATCACCTTCAGCAGAACGCTTCATTGTTAGTGAACCCGATTTTTTGTATAAAAGTAAAGCAAGTGATCTCAACACACACCGCCGCCGTCTCAACCACACTGCCACCATACACCGTGCTTCTCTTGCTCGTACCCTTGTTTGCGATTTTTCCAAAGAGATTTTCGTGCTAGCCGAACTATCATAGCTGCAACATCAGCAACTCAGCTAATTGGCCACGCTTTAAGGTCGTTGTAGCCATCGGAGTTGCTGTTGCCGTTGCGATCGTCGTCATTTCTCTCCGTTTCTTGCAATCAACTGAGAACAGCGCCCGCAGACGAAGTTAGTACTTTCTTGTACTTTTTTTTTACTTGCCTTTGGTCTAACAAAATAATTTAAGAGGCCAGAACAACAACAAAATAATGTCATTTGCCATCAGCAGGCGAAGGAGTAGCATGCCTGCAGTTCATTTTCAACTGCCGTCGCCCGTCCTAATTGAACGTGACTAAAGCTCCCTTTTTACTTAGTTTTTAGCTTTAATTTTGTGGTTTGTGTATTTTTTTTGGGTTTGCTGTACATCAATTTGATACAACTAGCACAGTGGGTGAGGGCGTTGATAGGACAACTCACAAACCTCAAACTTCAAATACAAAAGTACTCGATTTACGACGGTAAAATACAAAACTTAAGGCATTTCAATCACAATTAACGACTCCGGACCCCTTTACACAAATTGTATACAAACTAAAATCTAAATATTCACTCGACCTTGCTTGCCATTGTGAATCTATTTTTATTGAAAAAAAACTCTAAATAAAAACACACTTCAAACTATACAAAATAAACCCTTCAGAACTCACACTAAACAACTTCAAAATCACTACGAAAGCAATCAGAAACAAAAACAAAAAAAATACTTGAACAAACCATTGACAAAAAGCGCGTGTGAGTGTGTGAAAAACTACAATGTTTACTCAGCTGAATAAAAGAAATACGATTCAAGGTTTTGAAAAGCTTAAAAATTAAACAAAAATGTGTTTAATGGACCGAATTATTTTTAGGCTTATAAAATCCACAGAAATTATTTTTATCCGGTTGATAAAAAATCAACCAAGCCCCAGCTGGCGCAGGCCAATAAAGCATACGAAATAATTAAATAAAAAAAAAAAACAATATTATAAACAACGCGGCAACCCTGCACGGCATGCTGGCGCTGGTTGACTGGTTGACAGCTTATTTGCCTGTTATTATAATTATTTCTCATTGGGAATTCCAGTGCCAGGTAAATGTGCTCGTAAGCACTTAATAAAGAAAACAGAAAATGAAATGAGCCAACCGCCTTTATCGAACTCTTCAGATTAATGCTGCGATGTTGCGGCGGCGAGGAGCGCACTGCCAAGCTGAAGGAGTGTTGGTGGCAGCCAAAACGTGTGGTAACGTGCGATATATCTCGGTTGTGGTCTCACGTTACACGAGTATGGCATGACAAAGTTAATTTCATTTCGTTTTTTGAACCATTTTATTTTTACTCGAACTTTAAACAAGTATCATATTGTAGTTGGTGTTGTTGTTGTTTTCGCTTTTTGCCGTACTTGACCGTCACTGCTGGTAATAACCATAGCATCACTGGAGTTCATTGTCAAGGACAATTGTATTTACTTGTTGTTGTTTTTTTACTCTTTCGGAGTCACTCTTTTGGTCTTCTTTCCAATTTTTTCACTCGCCTCATTGTTGATATTTTTGTTGCAGTTCGCGGCATAATTAGCAATGTCATCGCCGCTCGGTGGCTTGTTATTTAAAATGTATTGTTTTGCGGCTGTTGTTGTTGTCATTTTATTTTACAAAACTAAAAATGAGGTAATGATTCTCATATACTTGTTTAGTTTGTAACAGAACTCGTGGGAGTTTTAAAGAATTATTTATTTAAATCAAGAATATAATGGAAAATAGCTGAGGATATTTGGGAAATCAAATCTCTTGTATTGCTAGATCATATATTGTCATAAGACTCACTGATGAGCATCTCAACGATGAGACTTCTTTACTTTCTTTGTCACTTTTCTTTATTGTCATAGTTGCTTTACGGCCTTGATCATACATCAAGATAGCTACTTGTTCACTACTTCAAGCCTTTTTTATGAGTATAGAACCATATGGATATCACATATATTCAACAAATGCATAATCAGTTCACCTGACTTCACCAAAGACACGAGTCAATTGGAACCGCTTCAAATTTTTGTATCGACATCGGAGCTAGCAAATCGTTTCTTTATTTACTGCTGCATGCCATCAATAAATGCTAATTATTTGGAAAATTCAGAGCAAATTAACCCAGTTGCGCATCGATAAGTCGTTGCTTGGTATGGTACGAGTACACCGAACGGATGGGTGGCCATTGCCAGCGCATAAAAATTTCTCCAGCCAACGAAGCGCAACGGTGCCAGCAGAGCGATCGCCACACCAATCGATGGACGGCCAAACGCCACTGACGCTCTCGTGTATTTGCATGCGATCGATCAGCATGCATCACAATAAGCAAAAACAACAGCAATAGTTGCAGTAACAGCTGATGCGCTTATATAGGGTGATTTTTTAAGAGCTTGATAACTTTTAAAAAAAAAAAAACGCATAAAATTTGCAAAATCTCTTATTTGAAACGTTAGATTGGTTCATGACATTTACTTTTTGAAGATAATTTCATTTAAATGTTGACCGCGGCTGCGTCTTAGGTGGTCCATTCGGAAAGTCCAATTTTGGGCAACTTTTTCGAGCATTTCGGCCGGAATAGCCCGAATTTCTTCGGAAATGTTGTCTTCCAAAGCTGGAATAGTTGCTGGCTTATTTCTGTAGACTTTAGACTTGACGTAGCCCCACAAAAAATAGTCTAAAGGCGTTAAATCGCATGATCTTGGTGGCCAACTTACGGGTCCATTTCTTGAGATGAATTGTTCTCCGAAGTTTTCCCTCAAAATGGCCATAGAATCGCGAGCTGTGTGGCATGTAGCGCCATCTTGTTGAAACCACATGTCAACCAAGTTCAGTTCTTCCATTTTTGGCAACAAAAAGTTTGTTAGCATCGAACGATAGCGATCGCCATTCACCGTAACGTTGCGTCCAACAGCATCTTTGAAAAAATACGGTCCAATGATTCCACCAGCGTACAAACCACACCAAACAGTGCATTTTTCGGGATGCATGGGCAGTTCTTGAACGGCTTCTGGTTGCTCTTCACCCCAAATGCGGCAATTTTGCTTATTTACGTAGCCATTCAACCAGAAATGAGCCTCATCGCTGAACAAAATTTGTCGAAAAAAAGCATTTCGAACCGAACACTGATTTTGGTAATAAAATTCAATGATTTGCAAGCGTTGCTCGTTAGTAAGTCTATTCATGATGAAATGTCAAAGCATACTGAGCATCTTTCTCTTTGACACCATGTCTGAAATCCCACGTGATCTGTCAAATACTAATGCATGAAAATCCTAACCTCAAAAAAATCACCCGTTACAAAGAGCAGTGGAGCTATAAGCGGCGGTCGGCCATCGGCGCGCTCGGCGGCTGCGTGCATTTAACAACTTTATTGCCAAACACGCGAGCGCTGCATTTGGATCGTCATTGCTTTTGCATCAGCGGTAAAGCCGATCTTTGTATAAAACAAAAACTATCGCCACGTCCAACAACAATAGCAAAGCGAAAGAGTGGCGAATAAATAGTTGGAGTTTTATTATATGGCCAGCGAGCGGTAGATGTGTGTAGAAGAAGACAAGGCCAGGGGGAGGCAGCATGCGGAGCCTCAGGGTCTGCCCCAATAATAGCCAAATGAAAGCAACAACAACCGCCACAGTAGCGATTATTCAACGATCTTATCTTCATTGGAAATAACTTAATGATTGTAAAAGTACTTTTCCTAATTCACTGCGAATATAACGGTGATTTGTGTACAGATATTGAAGTATAACAGTATAAGTGATGTGATAAAGCCGAGCGCTACTCGGTCTAACTGTTTTTTATGTTTTTCGTAACTGTCTTGATTGACCGATTTCTATGTTTAGAATGACTTTTTACGACTTTGTTTGCATTAACTTTTATTTGGGCTCTTAATCGTCAGAAATATTCTTAATTAGAGATTATTTATCGATTTTTTACGGCATACTTTATTGTAACAGTAAACAGTTGTGGTGCTTCAGAACTTCTTAACGTATTCGCTATGAGTAAAAGGCAGTTTGAGAATCGTTCGCGTGAGTGCTCGGCGCACCAGCGAGTTCCAATCTTCTACCAAACTCTATTTATATTTCCAATAGAATATTGGAGAAACATTTCTTCCTTTCCTCAAGGGCGTTGTTATGCTTCATTAATATCCTAGGACTAGATTGTGGTAAGATAGTAGGGAGAGGATCCAATAGGCCTAAGTTCTTACTGCATACGTGAATTTCTGGAATCATCACTCGTATATATTTCTAGCGCTCAAGCTCGAGTTTAACAAAAAGAAACATTAATCGGAGGATGAGTTAATCTTGCAGTTCGGTTCGCTTATCAGTTTCTTAATGTTTGTTAAAAAAAAATCATATTATGTAATAACAAACACTTAAATAATCATTGATGCGATCACATAACAACACTTCATTACCACAGCCATTAGGTAATTGGATGCGAACTTGGCCCAAAGCCCATTTACGAAATTTGGTTGCAGTCATAAATGAAAATGCAATAAAAACCGTGAATAATATAGACAAAAGTACCGTTAGATTTGTTAATAGCACACAACAGCATTTGGTCACCACGAATGAACAGGTCAAAACAAATACGCCGAAATGCAGGCAACAACAGCACCAACTGCAGCGGCTCTTTCTACCCCCCTCGCGCATTCACACTTCCGTTATGGCAATGTAAACTACTCATATGACAACAACAACAACCGTTGATGATTGGCAAGCGCCGAAGTCATGAAATCGGGTCTGTGCATATAAACACTGTTAATCCGCGGCCGCTGCGCTTAATTAGACAATGACATAAATGTCGTTGTTGTTTATTTAGCATTGTTGTAGTTGTTGTTGCCTTCCGCTAGAGCTGGCAACGGTGTTGCAATTGAAATCGTTCGCGGCAGATCGATGAGCCGGCAGACGCGACCGGTTCACGGCAGCTGAGAGGCGACTGAGGCGGGAAGGCGCGCAGGCACCCAACCGGTTGTATTGATTGGCGAACGCACACATGCGCCAGCCAGCCAACGAAGGCAGCCAGCAGCAACATGTGTGCCAGGAGTGCCATGATTGACGGTTCGGAGCCACATTGCGGCGCTGCGAACGGCACTGCGGCCAATATCCTCTTCCTCATCAGCAACTTCAACATCAACTCGAGAATTCATTCCATCACTGGCACACACACGCCGGTTTCTAGTAGATGCTGCAACTTGCAACCGCACGTCCAACCGCGCACCGGCCCGTGTCTTCTGTGGCAACGCTTTGAATTCAATTTATCAATCGGCAATCATAAACTAATAAATCAAGTTTAAACACCGACACGCAACCGCAGCATAGAAAAACAACCACTGCACTGCAACAACAACAACAACGTCATCGAAGACAGCAAGTTGTTGATTTAATTTATTTTTAGTTTGCTGCGCTGCCCGTCGCCAACTGCCGTTTTATTTCGTCATACAGCGCATTTGTTCATTCATTAATTCCAACCATCGGCTGCTACGATGCGATGAGCGCATCGACCACTTACTAGTTACTCGATGCTGCGCATGCGCCCATGACATTGTCTGGCCGTGCAGACGCTTTGCTGGCTCATCTCGGCCATCGGTCGAACCACATTGTGCGCGCCGCAAACGCAGCTTTAGCTGGGCGGCAGCGCCGCGCATGAGACGTCGCTGGCAGCCGGTGTAACCTGTTCGCCGAAGTGCCACGATTGTCGTTCTCCGATGCCACCACCGCTGATTGCCGGGCCGCCGCTATGCGCACCAACCACCGCTATTGGCCGCGTTTTCAATTTCATTTTGTGAATTTTTCCCGCTGCCTGTCCATAGGTGTGTTTGTGTATTTACGCTGCGGTTTTTTCGTTGTTGTTGCTGTTGCTGTAAGTTAGTGCAAGTATTAAGTTTCCTGCCACTTAGTCGATCCACAGACACATGTGTGCTCTTATGCGCTGCGTTTTGCTGGCAACAGTCAACCGGCTAAACCATAACAACAACACTTTCGTACGAATTGGCAGCACGTGTGCTTCTTAGTCTATATGTAACCGTATATGTTGGCTATGGTACGGCCTTTCAGCTCCGGTGATTAAGATTTTTCTTGCTTAATTTGATTGATACGTGATATTGAGGGATTTCTTCCACCGACTGCAGTTATTTATAGCGAATTTGATACTTTTCCAAAGTGAGTTATTTTAATTGGCATAGAGTTTCACAGTTAAACGACTATTAAGCGGTTATGAACCTGAGAGTTCGCGTCTGGAGGTCATGAGCTCGTGAAGTATTGATTGGATAGGTAGCGAAGGTCGACATAAAGCTCAACTAAGAATTTAAGAGATGTGTATAAGAAAGAATTATAGGCAAACCGTTCACCTTTCTTTGATGGTATATCTGTGGACTAGACGGGCCAACGGAAATATTTGGTACTGCGGGCCCTATCAACAGGGTTTCCAAGTCGCAGCAAAACCCTTTTGAACTTTTGGTACCCACTTTGAACTCGAGTACATTACATCGATGTCAGATTGGAGTCTTTTTCGCTCGATCGAAATGAGGTTGCATTATAGATCTGAAGATGATCCAAAAATGTTATGTCTTTAGATGGACCCCAATACCTTTACTTACAACGAAATGTATGCCGAATCAATAATCACATTAGTTCTTAAACGATTTCCAACAGGTGCACCGGGCAACTCAATGCGTTACCAATAAAAGCACCGTTTTAACCATTTCCAAACCAAATATTAAACGAAAAGTAACTCAGCACCTTCCGCAAACCGGTTTATCATAATTCAATTTCCAAACAATGAGTGCTTTAGTTTTCTTTTGCCCTCCCCAACGCCGAGCACAAGCCAAACAAAAGCTTTGGTGTTGCTGCTCATTTGCATCCAGAGCTCATCCGCATATTTAGCGCTAAACGAACACTTGCTGGAAATAAAATTAACGCCACAGAGCAAAGCGAGGCACGTCCGACCGACTGCGCGCCCATTAGGTGCGAACCGAATAAAAAGTAGAGAAAAAAAAACATAAACAAAACGAATTCACCAAACGTGAGTATTTATAAAAATCAACATGCAGCCATACACCGACACACAGATCCACACCGACTTGAGCTCATAAGCAGACATAAGTATGCACGAGGCGGTGCTCAAGAGCTCGCCGTGGCCGTGCACGCCACAACGCCCCATAATCATACGAAATTAAAGCGTATAATTAAAGCGAATGAACTCTTAAGTGTTTATGGTGTTTATGGTGTTTATAGTGTTTAAAGTGTATGCGGTAAGTCCTTAAGGGAGTACATCAAAAATTATTGATATCAAGACGAGTCGAGCTGAGCTGAGCTGAGGCGGGCAACGCTCGTGGCGGCTGCTGCTGATGAGTCGGACGGAACAACAAGTGCTGCACTGTGGCACTGACAATGAAGCCGATGAAATCGCTGAAGGTGATAATGGTGAATGCTATTGCCCGCTGATGACATGCTGATGATTATAGTGAGTAATATACGCGAGCATTGAGATGGAAAAAACGAGAAAAAACGACAGAAACAATGGACCAGACGAACTGCTGTTCAAGAATTGAGTGACTGACTGACGTCCACAGATAGGCGGCCGGACTTCGTGGTGATTGAGCAAGCGGTTCTGCAAGTTGTATGCGTCACATAGATGCTAACAAAATAACACGTCAACAACAACAATTATACAAGCAGTGCAGCGGCGAGTGAAAAAGTGTGCAAAAGTCAAAGTGAACAGCGAAATCACTTCAAAAGAGTTCAAGGTTAACAGGGAACAACAGCAACAACAGTAGCAACAACGACTTCAACTCGTATTACGTACTGCAATGGCAACAGCCGTCTTTACATGCGGACTGTGTTCTTGTAAACAAAATGGAGCAAAAAATGCGCCAACAAAACGATCGATGCTGCGACCATATTACAACAATAACTGCAACAACAGCACCAACATGGAACACGGAGCGCGTATGTGGCAGTGCGCGGTTGCTGCGATCTGCAAGACATGCACAACAACTTCCGCCGCCGGCAAGCCGAAGACAGTTGTACTGCTCCGGGCCGTGCAATCGTTGCAGCCGCGTCCAGCAGCTCACACAAACGTGTACTGTATGTTGCATGTGCAGCAATATGTTGCATGTATGTATGTTGTTGTGTGTCGCTTTCGTTTTCGCGTTTGTTGCACAATGGCAGGTTATCCAGTTCGCTTGGCGGAGCGCGATTGCAGGCTACTTGGTCAGTGGTGACGGCGCTGGCTGTGCAAGGAGCTCACCTCTGTGCAACAATTGACAACTTGTGGCAATCAGTCAAACAATCGAGACTATTTGAGACAAAATATTTTTTTCTTCATTTTTATTATTTTTTTTTCCATTTATATTTGTTGTTTTCCATCATTTCCTTCGCATTTTTGTATCATCTAAATACAAAAGCATTTTACATTGTTGCAAGTTGCGAATTGTTGCAAGTAAAATGTCTGCAATGTCAATTCAGGCATTCCTTCCACTTAAACCTGAAAAATATACGCAATTTGACATATCTGAGCTGCCTGTGCCAGCAACGTTTTGTCAATATTTGACAGTTTAAATGGACCATTCGCATGTTTTGCGGCCTGTAGACGGGGCTCAAGAAGAAGAATGCATGAAAGAATGGAGAGTAATGTATGTGAATTCTTGTTTATAGTGCTAAGGAGACAAGACAATGAAATCTCAAAATGTAATTAGGAAATTGTTATGAGAACATGTGTAAAAGTTATCAGCGAGTTGGGGTCACTCGGATCTGGATTGAGATTGAGGTCTAACGTAGCTAATCGTCCCGGGAAGCACAGTTAGATGATTGAAAATCCGCATATTTGAAATGATGCCACGCGTTCATCGGTACTTTTTGCGCCCTCTGCCTAAAATCTGTGTGGAAAATCACAGTCTGGGAACCCCATTGGCGGGAATCACCCTGGATTTTTGTTAAAGATGTCCGAATAAACAAGCTTTCATAGAGTTGTGCAATATTTCTTATCACTGCTGACTGCCGGTGAGGTCAAAGTTCATGCTTGCAGCGCGCGTATCAAGAATTAAAAATGTTTAAGTTCAAAGAGGTTATGTAAGATTCTTTGTTAAGTCGCGTAATGCGCTGAGGCTTATGTAATACAAGACATTACGACGAACAATATGAAATTGCGAAAACCAACGAACGCGGTGTGGTCATAAACCGCTGCTTAAGCGTATTAGCAGATTAAAAAATGTTATAAAATTTTTAATAACCTCAAAAAATGAACCAACAAAAATGGTTTTTGAAAATAATAAAAAATTCAACACGCAATCGCCTGCCAAATAACAATGCGTGCGCGCGGTTTAATTATTTTTTATTTTCATACTTTCAAATGAGACTTATGATTTTCCATGCCAAACAAGCATATCACGCGAAAATATGAAGTACTATATGAGACCGTTATGCCACACACGCGTTACACTGTTATGTTTATAATTGTTGAAAAAAAATATGAATTTCAACCCAAAGTGTCGACTACAGATCTCGTTCGCTTGATAAGAAGCTGCCATTGAATGAATTTATGGGTAAACCACGAGCTTAGGTCCTCAAAGTGGCGAGGTGTGTGTGGAGTGCTGTAAGCAGCTTAAGTCGCGCCACAAAAAATTTGATTAGGGAGCCAAAGCGTATGTGTTGAAAGCGCGCTGTCAAATTTGATGGGCTCAATGAAAGTCGGCGCCCACGCAGTCGCAATGAAATGCATCCGCGCGCAAAGCGGTTTATTGATTCGCTATGCGAACGAGGAGCGGCACTCAGACTATAAGGAGTAAACCATATGCTTGTAGGTAAACGCATATGGCTGGCATATATAGTATAATATATACAGGGTCGGTAATGTAAGACCATATGAGATAACAGTTGGTTTTGAAATTTTTATTGAAAATATGGAAGCCTAGCCAAAAAATATATTGTTTGGAGCAGTTTGGAGTAGAATTCTAGGCGCCCAGCACATGAATATTACTATTTCATTGGCTACGTCGTGTACTTCTCAAACGGTTAATGAAACATGAAAAATTTTGATGAAGTCGCGGTTTTAGTTCGGGTATTCTTTCTTTGCTCTGGCAACCGACAATACTTTATGATGCATATATTCAAATCTATATAGTATATTTGCCATATTTGTTACCACCACATCTGTTTCAACAAGTGCACAACAACAACAGCGTTAAATAAATTCAAAAAAACTTTACGCTCTTGCTCTCCTGTCACATTCGAGCAAGTTCACTTTTCTTATTCATTTTCCATAACGCATCCACATATTTTTCTTGTCATTTTCCTACTTTTTTTAACATAATTATTTAAAATTTTTTTCATTGTCGGTACAAATGTTTATCGCGATCGGCAACAATGTTGTCGCTATTGTTGTAGTGCTGCATGCAACAGCAATTTTAACTAGTTCAACGACCATGTTTTCTCACTTATCTGCATGACGTTCTTTCGGTACATACTTGACAATAATGCTAAGCAATAAGTACCCAGTAGGAAAATCGGGAGTTAATAAACTGATTGGGTATTTTTTTTTTTAAATTGATTATTTGACTCTATTTTATTTTTTTACTCTGTATTACACTCAAGATAGATAGAGCTTCTGATGCCATTAACCATTCTACAAATAAGAATAATGTCCATCAATTAGTTGCGTTGGCATGAGGGAGACTACTGTACTAAATATTTCTACAGGGTGAGTATGAACACAAATTCAATCTCACATGATCTTGCTTTCACCTCTAATTGTCGCATGGTACAAAGAAAAAACGAAAATAAGCAGAATTGTTCAATATAAAAAAAGAGTTTAGAAGCTGGAAAGCGTCTGAGAAAAGGAATTATTGCGTTAAAAAATAATTTCAGTAGTTACACTGAAGTAGATTTCTACTATTTATATGAAACTCTAATATTTCCATGCAATTACATTATATTTCTAATAACTTAAACTCTTTCTTTCAGACGAAGAACGATTCTCTCTAACCCCTCAATCAAACAAGGTAGGAAAACTATTTATTTTGATATTATAAATTTATATATTTCGAAAAATATATTTTTTTTGCAAAAAGGGTTTATTATCAATAATTTAACAAATTTCAATTCCAAAGCTCAGTTTTTGCTTTAGAACTGAATAGAGTTTTGTCTATATCTCTCTCTGTCTCTTAGCAGATGAAAGCTTCAATTTCACATCAATGTCCGTAGAATGTTGCTGTTATTACAACAAAGCACAATGAAATGTATTACAATTAATAATAATAATTTCCACCAGTTGTTGTTGTTGTTGTACGTCTACAACGCTTTACTGCACATCATATTTTGTATGCACTTCAAGTCTGCACAACAAAATTATTATTATTATTTATATTATTACGTCGCTTTTGTTTGCTCGTAAATAATCATAATTTTTTGTAGCGAGCAATAACTGTCTTACAGAAAGTAAAACCGCCATAACTGTCATGTCTGCATGCTCAAATGAGCTATAATGGCAGCATGGCAGCTTGGCAGCTTAAAGCGCATATCTTTGAGTTGAACGCCCACCAACCCACCGGCCCACCTGCTCGTAATTCAGTCTATTGTTTGTCTTGTGTCACAATGGCTCATGCGCATGCGCTTAAGTGCACTTGGCTGCACTGCACCGAGCATGTTGTACGGCTCAGTTCGTCAGTTCGTGTGTGTGGAGTCTTTGGTTTTCAGTTTTCAGTTTTCGAAAAATTGCGTAAGTGCCAGCGGCCACATTTTACCGTTTCACTGCATCGGTGCGCAGAAAATGCATTCGAAATGTCTTCCTGTTGCGCTGCACTTCACTGACTACAAATTCACGGCGCGCAACACTTTAGGCTTTTCAATGGTTTTTGCTTTGCTTGTTTTTGTGCTCTTCGCCATTGCCACGGTGTGCTGTGCTGTTTCACTACCGCGGTTGGCTTAATTTCCAAGTGTGAAAATAAGTATGAGAAACAATTTGGAGTTTTTGCTGGAAATGCAAAGTTATTTACTCGCTACTCGCTCCTCGCTGCCCGACTGCAAAGCACTGCGCATAAAAACGGTTATGTAACTGCAATTGCAGCTCACTGATGTTTGTTTGTGTGTTTATATGTTTTTCCCATTAGCTGTCCCTTAATGTCCACCGTAAATGATTTATGACGTAAAGCGTAAAAAACTTAATGCAAAGCCAAAGGCGACACTATTTGTAACGCTTCCTTTTAAAATTTGATTTTTTTTTCAAGTGCAAAGAAGTCTTACTTCGGTTTAAGGAAATTTAAAGCACTTTAAGAATTTTCTTGATGAACTTATTTCAATTTATTTTAGTTGTTGAAATTATAATGTTATGTTTCAAATGAAGGCTTTAAAGTTTTGATGGCTCCTGGAAACTACCCTCAAAGTCTCGTATAACTTCGCTCAGCCCGCATTTCCGAATATTATTTCCATTGAAACTCATTTAAAAACAGATTATGTAATTACTATACACATGAGTCTCAATGTAATTACAACAAAAATGTAACAAATAACAGTAAACTTCAGACAAAAGCCACAGATTCAGACAAAACATTTATTGCGACGATTTGTAAGACAGCAAGTCAGCAAATAATGAACTCTGACGGCTGCGCATGCGCAAACGCACAATTTCTAGCGTGAACAATAACAACTACAAGCAAATGCCACAAGTGCAAGAGCAAACCAAAGCAGTTGGACTACATAAAAACAACAACAACAACACGCCGTTACTTATCTAACAAATATGAGACTTCAAAAGAAAATACGGAAACAACAAAAACAAAAAACAACAACAAAATTATAATAATACTTTTATTATATTTATTTTTTAATTTGTGGAATTTCAAAGTGTGCCTTCAGTGCAGAGGGTCGGGGGGCACCCAGCACAATTAAGTGTTAATTGTTGTGCTATTTAGCGGATAAACGCTAAGGTCCGCACAAGAAGAACAAAAACAAATACAAAGCAAACACTACATTCGCCGCAAGCCAAAAAAGCCACGAAACAACAACAACAAAAAGCAAATAAACAAACATCAAAAATTACAAAAACAATACAAGCAACGAGTGAGTTCATTAAAAGCCGCTCACAATCAGTTATGTAGCGTCTCCCGCTTTGTTGTTGTTGTTGTTGCTTTGCTTTGTTGCTGCGTTTATATGTATATTTTTTTTTTGAATATTTGCTTTCAGAAAGGCAATAAGTGAAAAATATGAGCATTTAATAGAGTTATATAAGAGCATCATTTGCGGTTGATTGTCTGTGGTTGCACGGCCACATGTTGCAAACAATTTGGCAACACATAAACACACACATACACACATGCGAACTACTGTAGTAACTGTGAAAATGCAAAAAAAAGGAAGAAATTAATTAAACCGAGAAAAAATAAAATTAAAAGAAAAAATAGCAACAACAAAAACATTTCATACATTTATGAACTAAAAGGAGTTGCAAAGAGTTTAAGCAATTTCCTAGTAGTTTTTGTTGTTGTTGTTGGGAAAACGCAACAAACTCACCACAACTTATTATTTCTTCAAATTGCAAACTTAACTGATTCACAACGTAAATTGCCTGCTATTAATTTGCTTTGAAGGTTTGTCGAAATCTCAAATTTATTTTCATAATTCCACACCGAAATTATCTTTTATGAAAGTTAAATCGTTTATGCGCAGCTTTCAAAACTGTGTGTGTGTCAAGGTGTGTTTCACTTTGCGTTAATTAAGTTATAACTGTTTTTAATTTAGCAATTTATAAAATAATCAAATATATAAACAATTATGTAACCTTGCCGGACTAAGTCGGGCTCTTTGGTCGAAGTTTCTTATTCGAAATTTGTTTCGTTTATGCTTCGATGTCGAAGAATAGAATCAGATGAGGTAAGGTGTTGGGTTTTCACAGGTTCTACTTGATAAAGCAAAGCTGTGCTTCTTCTTATTAAATAGAGCTTTAAGAGCTTGAAAACTTTGGTCAATAAAATTGTTTTATATTAGGTCTACAACTTTGCTTCCGCCGTTTTTTGTAAATTTAAGTTTTTTTTTGTATAAAAACGGTTACAAATGTCGATGAGCCTCAGCCGCACTTTTCTTGGAATTAAAAAAGAAAAGCAAAATTTCCCGCAAATGTCGAGAAATCGGCTCAAAAAGTGACATTTTCAGTTGAGAATAAGTTTGGGATGCAAACAGATCTCTACAAATATTTTGTTGGGTTAATGTTGACACAAATGTCCAAGATCGGTTTCTTCTTCTTCTTGACTGGCGTAGACACCGCTTACGCGGTTAAAGCCGAGTCCAAAACAGCGCGCCACATATCCCTCCGTCTGGCAGTTTGGCGCCAATTGGTTATACCAAGCGAAGCCAGGTCCCTCTCCACCTGGTCCTTCCATCGGAGTGGAGGTCTCCCTCTTCCTCGGCTTCCACCAGCGGGTACTGCATCGAATACTTTCAGAGCTGGAGCACTTTCATCCATTCGAACAACATGACCTAGCCAGCGTAGCCGCTGTATTTTTTTTCGCTGGACTATGTCCATGTCGTCGAATAACACATACAGCTCATCGTTCCATCGCCTGCGGTATTCGCCGTTGCCAATTCTTAAGGGACCATAAATCTTCCGCAAAACCTTTCTCTCGAAAACTCCAGATCGATTTAATCGCCCAGTGTTTGACCCTAGAGACATCTACTGGAAAACGGCGGAAGCAAAGTTGTAGACCTAATAGCAGAGTCTTAGGTCAAGCACAGTTTAGGTCTCTTTTGTTTATTGCAATCTTTTATTTTAAGATGATCACCATGCGCCGATCCTTTACAGTTCTCGCTCTCGATGATTTTCGTTTAAACTCTCAGAACACTTACAGACATGAGTCTCCTAGTGATTAAACCCAACTTAAAGAAGAATTGACGCCAATAAAATTACAGTTAGTTGAGCCGAGCTGCGCTGAAAATAGATTCGCTTCATATTTTTAGCGAAGAAACAAAAGAAAGTGCGCTCAGCTCTAACGATTTGTCACATTCTTTGTATGAAAACAAAACATTGGCACGATTTCAACATAAAAACGCGAGCACAACAACAAATAATATCATTAACTCACACATGTGCAGCCAAAAAACGATTGTTTGTATGTATGAATATGAGCTATTTTGCTGTGCATTGTTCATTGTCTGTGGGGAATTGTGAATTGAAAAGTTCCATGAGATTAGCGTGCAAATCAGAAAGCTGTAATGTTGTTGTTGTTATGGTATCTGCGTGCGTCACGGCATGGTTGGCAGCGTAACATATCTAAAGCAATAAAATCGAAAACATAATCAATAAACTTGACGGAGCGCAGAAGTAACGCTTTACACCCTTTTTCTTTTCGGTTTTTAATTCATTTCTGACAAAGCGTGCAATTTTCGAAATTCCTCCTTATTGAGGCGTGAAATGTGGGTCAATGAATGCGAATGATTTCTTGGATATCTCTTTGCATTTTCAATTTAACTATTGGCTTCGTGCAGACTACACGAATTCTTGGCTGTAGCGAAGCGAGCGTACCAATGCAGTTTTCACTTTCACAGGCGCCACGCCATGCTGCCACACCAAGCGTTTCACTCTAGGCTGAGCTCTAGCTCTAACTCTAGCTGTAGTTGAATTTGAAGTTAATGGTGAATAGAAATTAATGGTTAATTTGGCAGCGAAGAAGCGACGCCGCTGCCGATTGTTGTTGTCAGATAAGCGCGTTGCATTGTTTAAGCATTGTTTTGTTCCAAACTTATTTCAACATAAATCAATGTTAGCGATTCATAACGGCATATTTTTTTGTTTTGAGTTGTTGCAACATTTTCCCTTCAAGGTCACCAAGTCAATTCAACTCAAGAGGCTAAAGCAATAAATCAAAAACTGTGAAATTGCTTAGCGCCAGCTACACTGTTCGTATTGAAATCGTGTACAACAACATTTTTGTTGATGTTAGTGTAATTATATATCGCAAGATCGCTTAAAATAATATTACTTGTAGACTCTATCACAGTGTACTTCTAGATGAGGATAAAGCGAGATCAGTAGTAAAACGTTAGAGTTTTTCTCTCATCTCTACATCATTGTCAAAAAATTTAATCCAACATATTCGAACACCTTGCCTTCTCAGAAGAAAATCACTTATCTGATCTGGCTCAATTATATACTGAGCTTTATTTTCTCAGATTACTGTTAAAAGAGTGCTCAGAGTTATCACATCTACACACGGTTTCTAGAGAAAATTACTGTAGTTTGACTAATCCACTCCTTTAACCTCGCACTGTAAGCATACTTTCAGGAGGTCTACACTATTAAATACACGTTTCTAGTTTTTTTTTAGCAGCCACAAATGAACTTATGATACATTGCATACTCTGACAGGATCTCCTCTTACGGAAATCTTTCGCATAACATCAGAATTTACTTCAATCTTGGAGATCACAGTTTTTATCATTGCTCCGAAATGTAGGCAACTTTAAAAACGGGTTCTCTATTATAGAAACCTTTCTCTAGCTATTACAGAGTTTTCAGATTAAACTTGTATAGTGTTTCATTTTTATCTCTCTCTCTCTCTCTCTCTTATTTTTTTATTCTTTAGAATATTTATTTTTTAAGCAATATTTTGTGAAACTATGGAAAATATAATATTATCCTTGAAGAGTACTTAAAGTCTTACTTTCAATAAACGAGCTGATTCTTAATAAAAACAGATATGTCTACGAGGCACTTAAGAAGAACAAAAACGATCGCCGTTTGAGCAAGAATTAATCAGATAATAAGACAGCAAACAAGCGCGCAAAGCAAATCTTAAGCTCCATCTTTTATTTATTTGCACAATCTCGGCGCGGAGAATATGTAAATCACCGCTCCATACAAGAATACAAGAAAACAAGCGAAGCTACACACTGCTGATATGCATGCGTGTCTGCGGCTCATTAAGCGCGCTTAGGCGTGCAGTTGGCGATAACAACAAGATAAAGCAACAACAAAGTGATCTATAGCACACAACAACAACACAAAATGAATATAGAACGTTGATAAAATAAGCAGAATTTCAAATTTCTATTTATTTGAAGCTTAAAAAAGAAACGCACGAAAAAAGTGGTTTTAGCGAGATGTGAAAACTGAAAACATTCAAAAACTATCAACAACATGACAGCTGTCATGTTTGCGCACACAAAACGCAAGTTAAATACGCGTGGAAAAAAAATAAATCATTTTCCTATGTGACCACATGTATCTACTTTCATTTATTATAATTAAAGGTAACCGCGCATGCGCAAGTGTCTTGCAGCATTTGTACGCACGCCAAGCCAAGTGGATGGAAAGGAAAGTGAGGAGCGGGATACAATTTGTGTTTGGAATTGAAATGACGCGCTTTGCATACGACCAAAGCATGCAAGATACATAAATAGCTAGCGTGCGGCGGTGTAGGAGTCTTAGCGACGTTTGTCAAAGGCAGCGAGCCTCGTTGGAGCGTGCATGGGCGTGTGTGTGTATGGAGTGGGAAAACTCTTTAAAATGCGGAAAAGCGCACATTTCCAACGCAACGCACGCACGCATTCAAATTACACACTGCTCTGAGTAGACACATGTACGAGTGTGTGCAGGCATTTACCGCTTGGCATGCCATGCTTGGTTGCGCTGGCAACGCGGCAACGCGGCAGTAGAAGACAGCAGCAACGCAGCGTTGTGTACCAAAGACACATGTTTATGAAGCGCAGGCGTGCGCTTACATACAAACACATTTGTTGCTATTGTTGTTGGTCGCTCCAAGCGCTTGCTCTCGCTGCCTACTGACTTTGCGTCTTGCCGACAGCAAAATCTTTCATTTGACGAGGCGCCTGACGCTACGCTGTGACGTAGACTCAACATGTGAGTGACATGTTTTCCATGTGCGCTGCGGATTTGAATGAATAATGCAAGCGTCAGCGGAATTAAGCTGAGCTGCAGTTAGGCCAAATGGGAAGCAAAGCAAAATACTCCAAAGCAATTTGCAAGCGCTTTGTTTTGCTATTGTTGTTATTGCTTGATTATATTTAGAGTTTTGTTGTGCATTTGCATTTACTGTTTTGCTTTCGGTCGTCTTAAAATCGAAAATTGTTGTTTACACATACACATTGTTGCTTTGCGCTGAGTACGTGCCACTTGCGAGAAAGCATTGTTCAGCAAAATCTCTTTCCGCTAATGCGATTTACATACGATTTGGCAAATAAAGATTTACTCGCACTTTCATTTTTCACTTCACTGTACTTATGTCCAGAAAACTGAAACGAATTGCATGATAATACCAAATGGCGTTTGAGTGAAAGGTTCCCGAAGTCGGATACTGCTTAACTAGCTTATATATTCATCATGAAACACTCTATATGAGGGACCCTCTTCCATAGCTACTCTTTTGGAAACCAAACTCAAGGAATGATTCTTCAGATTTAGTTATATCGACTTTCGGTACTGAAGTTTTTACAATTTTTTGCTGAAATTTCGACTTCTTAAGTCATATTAAGACAACTTTCACAAATCGGTTTTTATTTCCAAAAAACTCACAAACTGCAGTGATGAATCGCACCCAAAACTCATAACTAAAACTAAAATATAAAGTATATTGCTGAACGTTGCACTCACCTCCTCCTCCTCCGCCCAGGCCATTCGAGCAGTGTTTCATGCTGGCGCCGTTCCCAGTATTTGTTGCTGAATTCTGCATACCTCCACCCATTACTCCGTACTTGATCGGCTTAAAGTGGAAGAATGAGGGTGAGTAACCGGAGCCAGCGCGACTCAGAGAGCTGAACTGCTCCTCACGATCTTCCACGTACAGGCCCTCCTTGCCCATGGCAGCCAGTTGTCTGCCCTTCGGCATGAACATAACTAGGAAAACTGTTGCCGATGTGGCTATCAGTCCGAACGCGATGCAGGCGTCCTTATGGCGGTCTGCCACCGCCAGGCCGCACAGCATCCAGCCCAACCAAATGGGTATAGCGCCGCCGATGGCCAGTCCAATGTAGGTTGCCTCGCGGTAATTGTCGCGTATGCCGCGCGATTTAATGGCCAACACGGCGACGAACACAATCAGGAAGACGATGTAGATGAGCGAGAAGAGCAGCTCCGAAAATTGTGTTTTGCATAGCGGTATCAGCATCGTACCGGCAGCAGTGATACGCGCATATAGATCTGAGCCGAGACTGGAGCCGATCGCTGCTGCGGCTGGGCCGTTGGTGGGTGCGGAATTATGCGATTGAAAGAGCGCAGCGAAAGTATATGCCGCGGATGTGGCGCTGCTAGAAGCTACGGTAGGACCCAGCAGACTGTTACCCAGTATCGGAACACTTTGCGTATAAATCTCAGGGGGCTGTGTGAGTAGCCACTGTGTGCCTATGGCCACTTGTATAAGCACGGCGAAGAGCAACAGTAAACCTTGGTAGGGTGCAGGCAGATACACGCCGCCATTGAGACTGATGAGGAAAACGCACTTGACCAACAACGCGGCAAAGACGAGTGCATAAGCAACACCCACACCGAAACGTATGGTGCCACAGCTGAGCAGTGACGGCTGCGCTGTTAACACAGCACCCAGCCCTGCACAAGCAAAGAGACCCAACAGTAGCATCTGACCGAGAAACAGATGACGACGTGAAGGTGACGTACGCCACGCCTTGAATAACACGAAAATCTCAAAGGCGGTCATCATTAGCATGGTGAGAGCGGCCAACACCAGCACGGGCACCACCCAGGGCTCCTTGCGCAGACCTGTGAATGGCAGATGTGTGGGCACGATGGACGGGGGCAAACCCGCGCTGATGGCGTTCGCTGCATTCGAGGAGTTGGCGGGACGCGGCGCCACAATTAAGACCGAACGTGGTCCAGCAGTAGGTGCTCCCGCAGGAGGTGGTTGTATATAGTCGGGCAGAACTGCAGCCTTAGCGCCTGTGCGTGCTGGCGTCCCCGATGTGTGCGCGTTGTGTGGCAGAGGTGTGCTTGTTGGGACCACGAAGAACTCGGTGGACATGACCACCAGACGATCAGCTTTCGAAATGTTCGTGTCTTTACTACTGAAAGTGGTAGAGTCTAGCAACAGACCACCGATATTGGTGTCCTCACGTCGACTCAACTGCTTGCCACGTCGTTGCACATTCACTGGAGGATCTGTATAATCAGCATGATTGACCTCCATTGTATACAAATCAGTTTTGGGTTCAACACTAACACTCACATCGCTTGTCACGCCGACCCTGTTATTACGCGATACATTCACTTCGGCAGAGGCGTTTGAGTTTGTGGCACGCGCCACAACTTTCCCACTTGCGGCCGCGTTATTTGTATTGGCACTCGCGTAACTGACCACATAATTACTTTTACTCAAAATACTATTCACTTGCCTTTGGCTGGGCGCCGCCACATTTACTATCGCACCGGTCTTTTTGCGCAGCGGCAGTAAACGGTCGCCGAAACGCGGTTCGCGTGCCCCATACAGACCCATCGCTCGAGCCCCGGCTTGCGTGTTCAACTCAGCGGACGTATCGTCGTCGACATAGTTCAGCCCATTTGCTGGCGAATTGACTATTATGAAACAGCAGCACAGCAAGGTCATGGGCCATACGGAGCGTCTCCATGTGCCGCGACGCGGAACCACATTTATCGCGAACGTCATCTTGAGCTTTGTCGTTTCAACCGTCTGGCCGCTAGTCACTTTCTTCTTTATGGCATGCCGCGCGGTTTCGCACACATTTTCATTTGGCACTTGCACACGCGCGCTAGGCGTTGACTTTTCACTTAGGTTCTCGTTCTGGCAGCCGACTAACGACCGTCCCACTCGAGGGAGCATGCCCAACTGTTGGTGCGCGCACACACAGTCTGCCGTTGCATCGATTGCAAACATGCAGTACGACACAGGCGCAATTGTACAACGCACTTCTTCTCTTGATTTATGAAATGTTATATTTTTTGATTAGTTAAGACATTTATTTAACAACTCAATACATGTAGTATTTTATTTAACTGTAACGCTCGTTTATTTTTCGTAAATCGATCACTCCGAATAACTCGGCTGAATTTCACTCGTTATTTGTGTTGCCACAGACCGTTCAAGTTGCTTGCGCTTAGACCGCCAACGTTTGTGCGCATTCCGCTTAACACGTCTGTTCACTTCGCTCGACTGCCGCAGACTGTCTTCGTGTTGTACGCGATTGGTCTTCTGCACTGTGGCCAGCAACTTTGGTGTCTTACAGCCGAAACTTGGTGTTTGCCCAATTGTGTTGCAACTTGTTTGGTGTTGCAGATGGCGGCTCGGTTCGAACCAAGTTTCACAAGGTTTGACTTGTTGTGGCGTCTTTTGAAATTCAATTGGATCAGGCAGGGGAATAATTTGTAGCTAATGAGCCCTAATTGAAGTTGTAATGTTTACTTAGAGTTTATATTGTAATTATATATTATTTCACCATTTACCGCGTGAGCGCAGTTAACGTTCTTCTTCGCTCGTTTCTGCCTTTCTTTCTTCAAATATAACATTTAGCTTTGCATTCTTCTCTTCTTAGAGCTTAAGGAGTTTATTATAATAGACTACTTGAGAGTCTCTTACACTCTTCTTCAATATTGGTTGAACGGTTAATTATATGAAAGGTTCATATATTACTACCTTTCTTCGGCAACGGAGATTAGACTTACTTACTGATATATAAAGAATTGGACTGGTTAATAATTGTGACCGTGGAGGTTCTGTGGAGTAATGACGGTATGAAAGAAACTAAATTAGACTTAAATAAACCCGATACTTAGTGACCGATGTCGTGATATTCTATTAAGTATATCGTGGATCTCACAAAACACGGAAGCGAAAGCATCGATGGATCTTTTACAGTGGATTATAGTATTCCCATAGAGGCTTAAAGCCTTCTAAGAAGCAATACCCTTGCTTCTATCATTATTCCTCTCGCTTTTCTCCTATCTTATTAAAACCCAGAGCATTCAAACCTTCTCAGTATCTTCCTAGAAGTACAAGAACACTACAATTTACTTGAGTCTTTCTATGGCCCCCCATAAATCATCACCCTGCGGGGAGCGTCGTGTCTCGCTTGCGTTTCCGCGTCAAATAGAAACGAATCTAATGTGTTGGATTCCATAATGAATCAAATTTTAATGACCCCGTAAAGCTTGCCGTTCGCGTATGAAGAACACGCAATTTGGCACAGCGGCGACCAAATAAAGATCGTCACCAACCATAAATTGCCCGAACACTGAGCGCTAAACGAATTTCAAACGTTACCTGATGTCGTTCGCGGCGGACAACGCGAAGCAGCAGGCGGAGGAGTGCAGAGACATTGCGGAATTTGCATGTACACAATTTATTGGCTACAAGCAATTAATAACTGTTAAAGAGCCGGACAATGCATGAATTGGCGTAAATTGGCGACTCGTACGACGCTGGCGAACTAGAACAAGCGAAGCAATGCACGAGCGCGTACTTGAAGTCGCTTCAAGTCAAGCAGAGCAGAAGCGACGAGAGCAACGGTAAAGGAGTGCAAAAACAACGGCACAGTGTGTACTATAATTATAGGGACATACGCCAGCGAATAGCTGATTCATAACAGACGGAACTCACATACACACATCTGCACATCTGCTTGTAGTTTTGTAAGTATGTAGAAGTTTACCAAATATTTAAATGAAGCAAGTAAGCGTTCGAATGGCACAGCGCAAACAAACAACAAGAACAAATACCCAACAGACGCTTAGCGTGTGGTCAAGCCAAGGAACAAAGCATAAAACGCAAGAAACACGCATAAGTTTTGCCGACAAAGCAGGTGGCAGTCGGTCGGTCGGTTGGTCGCTCACTCGCCGCTACGTGCCAGCACCGCCAGCGACGGTAGCAATGGCAATGTCCCACGCCAGGTGGTAAAACGCTGTGGTTTATGTGCGTTGAGTGCGCGACCGGTGCCCGCTGAGCGGAGGTGACGATAATGACGCTCGTGATTATGATGAACGCCAACAGACCGACCGACAGCAATGGCAATGACACCGCCAACGCCTGTCAATGCAAAAACTGTGCTACGCGGCAGAATGTGCTAAACTTTCGGTGTTGAGGGAATGAGTTCAAGCATTCCTGCTGCATTACATAAGTACCAATCGGCGGCGATAATGTAAGTGAAAAGATTATGTAAATCATTTGATTGTGTTTCGTTGGCATAACAGCAGCATAATAACATCAATAAACGGATGTGTGTGCTATGTGTGTATATAAATATGACTATGGCTTACAGTTAGGAAGTTGAATGTACTCCAGCGAACGACGTGAGCCAACGCAGCACGTGCGCGGGTGGTGGGGGGTGGCGTAGTCGCATAGCGGAACTTCATGTTTTTGAATCGAAACAGTCAGTCATCAATTCATGTGAAAACTGATACGAAATCTCTGCGCTGCGAATAATTAAAATGCAAATAACAACGCCGAAGAGCGTGTGTAAAGCAAATAGCAAAGAACAAAGGTATTAATCAGGGGAAAAGGGGTAAGAAGTGCGTATGTGGAAGACACGAAATGTACTGCAGAGTAGAGGAAATTTACCGAAATTATTTGAAAATTGTAAGAACTCTAATGAAGTATGAGAATGCAAGTTTGTGAGATCAAAATTAATGTTTAATGAAAATTAAAAATTGTTGAGAGTTTGAGTGATGATTTCAATACTTTATATGTAATATTTTATAAAATATTTAGATCGCACTATTTTTCGCTTTATCACATAGTTTTTTTAATTGTAATTTTGTCTTTAATTTCGCCCTTTTTATTTAAATTTCAAATTTTATTTTTTTAATATTCAAATTTTCGCTTGCAAATAATATTTACCATTACAAAGACGAATTTACACCGCTTTTTTACGTACAGACTGTCTGTAGTAACAAATTTGCGAGTTGAAGCTTTTGTCTGCCGGACAAACGATGTACTAATTAAAGGCAAACAAAAGACTTAAGCAACGAACTTGCGAACGCAAACAAATTTCTTCTGCAACAATTGATTGAATGAAGCCTTTGTGTCAGCTACTAGCTGAAATAAATGAATATTTTGACAAAGTCAACGAAACAATCAAGGCAATTTCAAATTTGTAACGAAACTGAATGGAAATTTTTTTTAAATATTTATTACACATTACATTTGCATATAAATGTTTCAAGGCAATGTTAATAAATTGATTGCAGAAATGCAATTTTTTTTATTAAATATAGCAAAATTAATGTAGAGCGCCAACAGTTTAGGAAAAACTGCATTGCAATGCTCTCTCTCTTATTAATTATTAAGATATATTAATAGAGTCCTAGGCAATTATCAAATGCAAATTATAAACTAAATTATCACACACCCGGCACAATTAAAAAATATGTAAAGCAATTAAAAGTGCTTAACTTGCACAAACACAATTTTATGCCGCAGAGCTTGACTCAAATAAGCGCAGGACGAAAAAATGCTGAAAAGCTAGAGATTAGCTGTGCGCCTGCTGTGAAGCCAAATGAAAATTTATATGCAAATAAGACATTGTTGAAGTCATGTCTTGACGGCTGCAAAGCTTCAAACACTTGCGCGGCTTCAAATGCCCACTCGGCTTCAAACGCTTACCGGGCACACACGCGGCTGCGGCAAATTCAGGGATTACGCGATTATTGTTCCTGTAATTTTCCAATTTAATGGGCTGTCTAGGAAGTTAAGGGCCCTAGGCATTCGGAAGACATGATATGCCAAGCAAATTTATGCGAAACATATAAAAATTGCTTTTAATTGCTGTTGAGCGGCTAGCTATGTAAGAAATACTTGAACAATTTCGCTTAATTTTAACCTCACTTTCTAGTAATCTCCAGCGCCGTTTAATATAGTGTTCAGTTGTTTTAACCATTAATCAAGCCCGCTAACGCTAATGAAATTAAAATAGAACAAACACAATTTGAAATAATCAATAATCTCAATAGTTACACGGGGCCGGGGATAACCCACAGTGAATTTACCGCAATGTGCGAACCAATTGTAAGACGAGATATTATATTTGATAAATTATAGGCGTAGCAAATGTGCTTGTTCCATTGAATTCGCCATAAAAGCGCTCACGTGTAATGACCCTGTAGGAATTTGAAACGGCAGATGTCGCGCTCGTCGAGTTGAAATCAAATTTTCTTTAATTACTTCCTTAAATGGCAATAAATTTCATTATTATCTTTCACATTTGATGGAAATACGTTAGAGCGCAGTCCAATTCCAAACATAAATACAAAATGTCTCGTCAATAGATTAAAATTTTCCTAGAGGCATGATTCACATACAATCAGCAAACGCACATATGCTGAAAGGCAAAGAGGCTAGAATATCAAACGCTGTTAAAGAAGGCTAGAAGTATGTGTTGTCTTGTCTACGCACAACTGATAAATGTTGCGGGGCGGAGAGCTAGCGCTCATTTCACTCATCTCAGCTTTATGTATGTATGTGGTTAGAGTCGCAGTACTTTGATGATCGCAATTTACCATGGATGACCACACAATTAACGGTTCATTTTTTATATACCAGTGCGTAGTGCCAAGTGCTGTTTGACTCATTGACGCGCCAAGTAAATTAATAATAAAACAATTTGTTATTGTTTTTGGTTGTGTTGTTGTACAGTTTGTTATTTGTTATTGTTGCTTTGCGGTTGTCATGTCATAATTAGAGCAGAAGGTTAACAACATTTTAATGAAACAATTGGTTTTGTGCTTTGCGGTACTTGAGATGAAGCGATATTTTGAGGCATATACGTTCATCTATATGTATGTGTGTGTAAATTGCTGGAGGTTAACGAACTTGCTAATCTTATTTGACAATAGTTAGCGATCTTGTAGGGACGCTACTCAGAGATAACTGATGGAGTATAAATCCAGCAGAAGGAATAATGTTGGGGCATGGATATGAAAGGTCTTCTATTGAGGTTCATATTATTGAGGTGATCTGGTTAATGAGATTTGATAATAACTAACTCTCTTAGCCTCTTAGAATACCATATTGATTCCATTGCAGTGTTTAGTCAAGTTACATACCACAAATCGACCAGCTTTAGCCAGGATACACACCTAAACTTAGCAATGCTGCGAAGAAACTGTCAAGCTGAACTTTGCTCAAACCGCATAACGGTAACGTGATCTCACTAACCTCTTTAACTACCCGTTCTTTGTCATAAGCCACTCATTTCGAGAGAATAATCTAGAGACTCGTTATGCATCGTCGCTTATATTAATAAATTAAATTCTAGCACACATTTCCTTTTGCAACGTTTACACGAATCCATAAAGCACATACGAATAACCATTATGAGAATAACTCAAGCAGGAAGTGGGTACTCGAAATCAATTATTCGCGCAGCTATAAATACTCAAGCACAATTTCGATAAATTTTGCCGGCTTTGATGTCATAACTTGCAGCAAAAAGACAACAAAGACAACCCATAATGAAGTAACAACAACAATTATGCGAAGAAGACGAAATGAAAATGAAGAACGATCGATTGTGCGCATTTGTTCGAGCAAATGATTTTTAATAGTTTTAGTTTGAGCGCAAATTGCCAGGGCAAAACAAATTAAGAATTGGAAAGCTAAGCTACAAATGCCGCAGGGTGTATGGCGTACCAGCGTCAGCGCGATACAACAACAATACAGGCCAAAAAGAACAGATCAGCGTTCCAACATTGCACGGTGAGTGGGTGAAATGCGCCGAAAGGCGACAACGCGGCCGAGAAAACAAGCTGACATCTGACCCGCCGCCTCATTTCTATTTTTACTTTGCGAAGGGAATTTTTTCGTTAACAATTTCGGTTACTTTCTTTTTTTCGCTTTTCGCTAAGACCGTTGGACGCATGAGCCATATTCATTTTTGTCAGAGAGGGAAGAGAGAGTCGGTGTAAGTAAATGAATAGCGGTCGAGCTGAAAATAAATTAACAGTTCATGAAGTCCCACAGCGACGACATTCGCCGCCGAAGAGGACGCTGTGCCATCGCCATCGCAACGCGCACGACGCAACAAAGCCGGAGATGAGCAACGCGCAGCGCCAGGAATATAACATAGAGACAACAATGGACACCGACCTCAGACGGGAGAACGAGCGTTTAGAACATTTGTTGCTTTTAATTTATGATTTTTGCTAAGCGAATTTTAAGCAAACATTCCGAGTTCTCAAACTGGCAAGGAACTCGCACCGCTTGACCGTCGTCGCTTCCCACATTGGAGGCATAGCAGACATTGAAGCGACCGTCGTGCTGACATGGCTTGGCGCCGCGATGGGGCGGCGCAATTTGCTTTCTTCACAGGCAATCTTCTGTTTGGCCACGAAGAAATGCTAATAAAGTGAGACGAAAAATTACCGAAAATCCATCAAAACAGAAATATGGAGCAGGCAAATTGGCACAGGCCAGGCCGCACTCGTTAGAAATGTGAAAAGCTCACCGAGACTGCGTGTGTGTTTGTGTGATAGCTATGTTGTACGTGGACAAGAAAAGTTCAAATTTGCTTTGGGAATTTTGAAAAATGTCTACGCCATGTTCCTGAATTACGGAAGGTAAAGCGAATGAAAGGACGTTTTTATTTTTCAGATAAGAATTGTGGATAGTTCCAAAAAGGTGTCCAATGACTCAGAGAGTCCTTCAGAAACCAAAAGAAAAGTCTTTAACTATGGAAAGATGGCGGATAAGTAAGCTCTTCAACCAGCTTTTCTGTACATCATAGAGTTGTCTTCTTCCGTTGATCTTTGGATCATCCTCATCGAAAGATCTGAAAATTCGTACTAATGCTCTTAAAAGCATATATAAAACCTGAAGTAGAAAAGGTTCCCGAATTGTCTAAGGTCAAGCGAATGAAAATACTTTTTTATTTTTTATTTTTCAAATAAGAATTGTGGATAGTTCCAAAAGGTGTCCTATGACTCAAAGATTCCTTCAGAAAACCAAAAGAAAAGTCGGATAAAGAAGCTCTTCAACCAGCTTTTCTGAACATCGTGGAGTTGTCTTCTTCCGTTGATCTATGGACCATCCTTAATGCTCTTAAAAACATCTATAAAACCTAAAGTAGAAAAGCTATTTTTATAATTTAGAAATCAAATTGCAATCAAATCGATCATACCTCATTCCAAGTCAAGACCGCGTTAGTTTCAAGAAAGTACGCTGCAGCTTACACTGGACGACAAACAAAATAACAAAATTAAAGCAGCAACTCAATCGCACGATTAACACATTTCAAAGTCTTCCTCGAAGCCCTACAGCCTCGAGCGTTAGCCAAATAAAAAAAAACTGTCAGTTAAGCAAAGCTACATATCTGCCAGCCACACAAGTTCGTCTATTCGTGTTAACGGTACACTTAATTAAACTATTAACTAATTGCTGGCCATTCATTTGCTTTTTATCTCGACAGCCTGCCTCAATCACGCGCATCCATTGTGAGCTGACGCTTTGCAAAGCGCCGAAGGTGCGCACTCGCAATCGAGTCGTGGCGCTCGTTCGCACATTGGCCGCGGCAAACAGCAGCATCAACGCACGCTTTGTCCCGATTATCGAGCAGACGGATTGTTTCAGCCGCGATTTGCAGTTTTATTCATTTTAATTTGCGTCCAGTACGCTTTGCGGCTTGGCACACTTCGTCTGCCTTTGTATATTGCCATATTCATAAATATGGATTCATACATTTTGTGGTCATTTGTTAATATGGCCGTGTCTTCATTGGTGTTGTAAGCGCGTTTATCTGGCAGCGAAAACGAAAGTAATTGAGAAATTAGTATTGTTGTGGGCCCAAAACAAAAGCAACAGCAACTAACAATGCCCGAAAGGCTTCGAACGAAATGTACAAATGGGCGCTGAAATGAGCAAATTAACGCGCTCGTTGCTCAAATCTTTTGCTTTGTTTGCAATGATATTTGTTTCTTGTACGCATTTAATTGGCAGTTGTGGCTGGAAATATTTGGATTCATAATTTATATTTATTCGAAATTGCACTTCATGCACTTTGAGGAAGTGAATTTCATTGCAGTTTTACGGACGGAAGTGTATTTGCAAAGCTTTTTTGTTGTTGTGCGTAGATTTGATAATTATCACTGCTACTTGCGGATGTGCCACACAGAGTGCCCACATTGCCTTAAGGTTTCGAAGCATTTACTACATTTTTTTATATAATTAACATGTGTGGGTTCACGAATGGTTTTCATGAAAATGTGCAGTGGTTAATTTTTGGACGATTTTCTTTCGAGAATCCGGCTCAAAAAGTGACATTTTCAGTTGAGCATAAGTTTGGGATGCATGCAGATGTTTACAAAATTTTGTTGGGTTAATATTGACACAAATGTCCAAGATCGATTTAAAACGATTTAATCGATTTAATCGACCAGTGCTTGACCCTAGAGACATTCCCGCAAATGTCGAAAATTCGGCTCAAAAAGTGACATTTTCAGTTGAGAATATGTTTGGGATGCATACAGATCTCTACAAATATTTTGTTGGATTAATGTTGACACAAATGTCCAGGATCGATATAAAAAAAATCGATTTATTCGACCAGTGCTTGACCCTAGAGACATTCCCGCAAATGTCGAAAATTCGGCTCAAAAAGTGACATTTTCAGTTGAGAATAAGTTTGGGATGCATACAGATCTCTACAAATATTTTGTTGGGTTAATATTGACACAAATGTCCAAGATCGATATAAAACGATTTAATCGATTTAATCGACCAGTGCTTGACCCTAGAGACATCTATTGGAAAACGGCTAATGACTAGCAATTCGCCAGCTTTCTTTCAAATAATTTCCGAAATGTTGCCTGCCACTACAATATAGCATAAAACTAGAATTTTTTTAATAACAAGTTCTGGTCCGTAATTCTCACCCCTAGAGGAATGTATTACATAACTTTGTTGCAGATGATTTAATCGTTATTATGAAAGTAGCTTGCAACTAAAGTTAAAAGAAAAAGTAAAGTAAAAAAGAACAATATCCACACATACAGGTGGTGTCTTAAAACTCTTCCTTCTGCATCAATCAAAAGGAAATTTTGCTTGACTTATTTGTAGACTGTTTATGAGTATGTTCAAAAAATAACGGGAATTTTTAAATTTGCAAATCTCATTAATATGTTGCTATCCCAATAGTTTTGAAGAAAGAAAAGGCCGCCATTTTATCAGCATACGTGGAATCGCTGTGAGAGCCAAAGACTATCCCAAAAATCGCATGAGAACTATTTTTCAGGCGACAACATTAAGGTGAATAAATATTTTTTTGAAATTGAAAATTCCCGTTATTTTTTGAACACACCACGTATATCACAACGATTTAAGCTCGCTCCTAGAACAATGCAAAGCGCAAGAGCACAGCTTAAGAACAACAATGCACATTTGACTGGCGGCAAATATTTTAGTACTTTCACCTTTAGCTTTTTTCAATAAAGTCATAAAAGTGCGCGCGAACATTTTATCATTCAACGTTAATCACGAAATTGCACTTTTTAAGCGATTACACGAGCAAAATAAAAGACCGCGGCAAGCCACAAGAAGGGTGAAGGGGTAAATAGGAGGAGGGCGGAAAAAGAAAAATTGAAGCATTGCAAGCATTTTCCAAAGCATAATATGCTTGTGGTTGGGACGCGGCGGTCTAACAAGGTGTCAATATCGATGCATTTAAATCACAACAACAACAACAGCAAAATAGTGCCTTCTTGTTGTGCTCTGCGCGCATTAAACTCAAATGGATCGTAGTAAATCAGTGAATCGACGAAGTAAACAGCAACCACAACAATAGCAACAATCACATAAAGAGCAACAACAAGCGCAAACTAAACAGTGCCAAAACAAACGGCCCGTTGGGGTAAGCGCAATTTGCCGTCGCCGTTCGCGCGCTGGTTAGCGGGCAATGCGCACGCATGCGTGAAGTGAACTTGGTATTTTAAGTAACATCGCTTTGTTAGTGTGTGTGTATTTGAGCAGCCAGCTGGACGCTTTAATCACTACGCGCACATCACCAAAAGAATCCTCTTTCGCTGCGCTCAAACAATTGTTATTGTTGCGTTTGCGTTTGCTATTTCTGGCAACAACGTGCTTTGATTTTGACCAGTATATTTGGCAGTTTATCCACCACTTTCGGTCTTCCCAGCCTTCGTAGTCGTCCGTCGCAAGACAAAGGCCAAGTTCACTGATTTACGGTGATTCGCTTAAGTTTATGTTGGTGCGCTTCTAAAAAAGGTCGCATCGGTCCATTGTGTCCGCCGATTAGAATTCACTGATACTGACACCTCGTTAGGAGAGCATAGCATATATAGCCAAATTCATGTTACTTGTGTCTATGTGTATTGCTGAGACGCGTAACGAAGCTCCATCTGAGTAAGTGCACGAGCCATTTCAAGTTTATTTACATTTAAACAGTATTTAAGTTTTCGAAAAAGGTATCTAGCGTTATAGAAGTTCACAGCTCCAAAAGCTTATACTCGAAACTAGTCAATTAATAGAATTTGGTTCTGCTACTTATGGGTCTAAAATTGACTCAAAAATACTCAGTTCTGGAGGCCATGACCTTTTCCAATTCATTGCCAAATACTCCTTCAAAGGGTTCCAAATTCAGCCTCTGAGAATACCAGCATGAGCGACCCGGCTCAATTCTTTCCAAATCCGAGGTGAGCGCTGAGTCGATCAGTTCCAGCTCAGTGCGAAATACAAACAATCATTTTGAGCTACAAGTCGTTGTCATATGCCGTGAGCGTTTGTGTGGGCGTTGCTACACGGTTTTATTTAATTTCGTGTACGCCAAAGAATGACGTTGCGCTCGACTGACTAACTAATTGCGCTGTGGCATTGGCCGCGACGATGATGACGACATAACGAAGACGTGCCTTTATGGCTTCATTAGATCAACGCCTTTGCGGCGATGCAAGACGAACAAGCGCTGCAGCAACAACACCCGCGCACCTTATGCAACTTGCGCAACTTTGGCACTCCGTGTTGGAGTCGTCGGAAATGCGCGGTAATGTCTTGGCACGCAATTCGCCACAGTGTCTGCGCAAGCGCGAGCTTGTCTTCCAACGCAGAAGGACACTGTTTGGCTTGTAAACGTCTCATACCTCATAACAGTCTAACTGCCCTCCACCAGCGTGGTTCTCCGTAGTGTGCACATCTGCTATGTCGGCAGTCCGTCTCTGTGAATGCGAGCTCCGTCCGTCCGTTCATCCGTTCTGTCGCATTCTGTCCGCAACATCAAAGCGCGCACGTACGTCGCATTAAATAAATTGTTAGTTACGTGTGGCTTCGGCTGTGAGTCAGTATTTGCTGCAACACTTCCAGCGTCACAACCTGCTTCGCGTTCTTTCGGCTCTTTCCTTGCCGGCTTCCTTCCTGCGTTGGGCAGATGAGAAGGTATCTGTGGCATGTCGCTCATGCGGTGTTGTCTTCTGCCATCTGGGTGTGTTTTGCTATTATGTCTATTATTATTGTTGCTGTTATTATTATTGCACATAGTAATTCAACATTTTAAATTTTATGCGGCAAACACGATCGATTGAGTGCCAAAGTGCTAATGGGCGTTTACCGCTTTGTGAATTTCGCAATGTGTCCAGCCATTCTTCGTCTCGGCCGCAGTGTCTTCGGCGGCAGCAGCAACAACAGCGGCATTCTGTTGACGGCGGGTTGAACATTATGACAGCTGGGCAGACAAGCGGTAGACACGATTGAGCCGTATGTGGAATTTATGAAGTGTGGCTGGCAACGGAGTGGAGGATCCTTGTGCGCTATGAGTTGGGAGTCGGGCGGCAAGTAGACACAAATGTTTTGTAAATTAGACGTTGTCGGGTTTCAATTTGTTCTATTTGCGTTAGTTGCGTCTGCATGGCAATGAAAAGAACCAACAGCTCTATTGTTTTTTGAACAACTTTGATAGTTTCTTTCTGCCTCAAAAGTTCAGATTATACTTAGTAGATGCTTTATTCAGACGTTCGAAGCGTTCGAGGCATATTTGACGTTAATTCTTCTTCTTGATGGCGTAGACACCGCTTACGCGGTTATAGCCGAGACCACAACAGCGCGCCACGCATCTCTCCTTTTGGCAGTTTGGCGCCAATTGGTAATACCAAGTGAAGACAGGTCCTTCTCCACCTGATCCTTCCATCGGAGTGGAGGTCTCCCTCTTCCTCGGCTTCCACCAGCGGGTACTGCATCGAAAACTTTCAGAGCTGGGGCGCTTTCGTCCATTCGAACAACATGACCTAGCCAGCGTAGCCGCTGTCTTTTTATTCGTTGGACTATGTCTATGTCGTCGAACAACACATACAGCTCATCATTCCATCTTCTGCGGTATTCGCCGTTGCCAATGTTCAAAGGACCATAAATCTTCCGCAAAACCTTTCTCCCGAAAACTCCTAGAGCCGTCTCATCGGATAAAGTAGGACGGGAATGATGAGGGACTTGTAAAGTTTAGTTTTTGTTCGTCGGGAGAGGACTTTATTTTTCAATTGCCTACTCAATCCATAGTAGCACCTATTGGCGAGAGTGATTCTGCGTTGGATTTCCAGGCTGACATTATTTGACGCTTGCGATAGTTAAAGCTTAGGGGTCCATGGTGATCTAGCTCCAAAATTCCGTTATTTTTCCAAAAAATGTTTCTCAAGCAATTACTCCGCAATATTTATCCGCACTACGTGACCTGCAATTGATGTTGGTATGATTATTTTAATTTATATTCAGACACACTCTTCTCTCCGTAATGTAATTCAAGTTAGTTATTTTGACAAATCCCATCCGCTCGTTAGCAAATAAAATAGAGAGACACTCAAGATTCCATAGTAGCGCAGCAAACAAATCATAAAAAGAAACGGTTTAAATATATATTTTCTATAGTTCTGCGTGACCAACAACACCAACAGCACATTATTTCCACCATCTGTAATATGCGGCGCTGAAAACATAATTGGGCTTTGTCAGCGCCGCCTCTTGTGGGTGACAAAAAGACATACGAAGCTGCAGCTGGCATGGATTAAAAATATCAGCTCGTAAAGATATGCACTCGTACATTAAGGCATTATAAAATGCGCCTACGAATTGTAATGCTAATTCATTTATTGTACATATGTAAAAGTTGTTAAATACTGCCGACGAAGTAAGACCTACAACCACTACGAAGTGGAGCCCATCTCCATACCGAAATTGTTTGTCGCTTTTTACACTAGATTTGATAAGTAAGAGCCCTTACTCATTTGATGAAGCAAAGCTTTTCAGACCATGGACTCTGTCTCACTTTCACTACTGCTTCCGCTTAGTTGAGCTTTTTGAGTAATCAGTCTATATCAACCCTTTTTATGATTACCTTTACTCTATAATTAGACTATAGAAATACATTTGAAGCAGTTTTCTTTTGAATTTTATAATCTTCTTTGCTTTTTTCTAACTCATAGCAATGTCTGCTTGGTATATGATAAATGAAAACGCAAAATCTCGAAACAACATCATGTAGTAATAATAATCACCGCCCAGCTTAGCGACTTCTGTCTTCGGTTGCCTTTAATTAGCTGGTGTGCTGCCTGAGCACGAAAAGTTGCGGTTGTCTATTCGGAATCACTTGGAAATTGCCGTAACTAAAAGCGGCGCGCAACAATTGAAATTCCAAGAGTGCATTAAATCGTTAACTAATGCCAATTTATAACGTCAACGGCCGGCGATGCGGGAGACCACCAGCTCCCTCAGTGCAAAATCAAATGCAAATGTAAATATGTGCTTAATAAATAGCGAGCTGCGCACGCGTGTGTCTCTCTGTGTGGGAGATAAATGTGTACTTACGCTTATAGTACATATGTAAGCCGTTAACTTTTAGTACCGTTCGCACTTTGCCACAAGCACTTTTACGCGATTCACACCTCGCGAAATGTCGCCGCTGCTGTGGCATGCCACAACGACGCGCTGCACTCTGGCACCTTAATAAAAATCCGTAATTTATGATTTTCAATGCTGCCTGCCACATAATTTCATATCAAAGGTGAATTTATGTTGTTGTTATTACTACTATAAAATTATCTACACCTATATATGTATTAATGCACACACACACCAATTCATACAAAAACAACAACAACATGCGAAGTGCAATATGCAACAACACTTACATAAGAGGGCTCCATGCAGAAGCCCATGCTGTTGCTTTGCTACATTTGCTTTTGTTACTACTGCTGCTGTTGTTGTTGTTGCAACGCTAAGGTGTCGTTTAATGCATTTGTGCACTTTTGTTACAACGATTTGCCGCCTGAGCTGGCCATCAGCCAAAGTGCTCATACATTTGACGGCATCGGGTCCGCAAGTCCGCCCAAGTCCAGCAGAGTCAGAGGGAGAAGGGTGATAAGCGCAACTTATGCACCATGAAGTTGGGAATTTATTGGCGCTTACATAACTCACTTAGTCACACATACTCGTACAAATGTCTTGTGGACTTTACTAAATGCCAATCTGTTTTAGATTCTAAGCGGAAACTTGGTCATTCTGTGTGGTAATGAAGACTTAAATTAATGGACTGCTACGGGAGGTGGCTATTTATTCTTAGCCTTTGTTTGTAAATATCCGAGATAAGCGCACTGAGAAGCTGAAGAGAGAAATTCTTTGGTTAAGTAGTCAAGCGAAAGGTGGCTTCTAGATAAATAAGTTAGAACTCAAGGTTGCTTTAACACATACCGAACTAAAGGTAGAGAATTTGAACATCGTCTGGGTAAACATGAATGTGATAGGCTCAAGACACTCCATCGCCAAGAACTAAGTCGAAGTCAAAGCTTTGTATTGCGACCTATAGGCTGTTTTTGCCATCATAAAGGACTATCCTTAATAGTCTTAAATGTGTTTCCTCTGATGGGAAACATCCATAGAACCTAACCTATAGGGCGTTTTACTTAGAGATAGCGCTTATGTAGATTCGTTTAAGCACAAGCAAATATTTACTTACTTAAGCACAGTTAACACAGTAATTCAAACGAGTGAGATAGCAGAATTCTCAGTAAATAGATTATTCCGATTGATTCAGACCTTCTCGCCCTTAATTACATGTAAAATATAGTGCATTTTCGTCAGAATCTTTGTTGTGATATATACGTATATATGTTTTACTGATCTCGCTATTTTAACATAACAAATTTACTTATTTGGCACTAAATGAATGTCATGCTGCCCCTTGTTGTGATATACATACATATAATAATATAGTGAGACGAAATATAGCTGATATGACGTGGTTACGATGTGATGTGATATCACTTTGCCTGATTTTATGTGACGTGCCATGATAGGATAAAAGATGGTAGGAAATATAATAACGGTGTGATATAGTATGAGTTGCTATGATGTGATGTCATAAAATATTGAGATCACATGATGTGACATCATATGATGTGATGATATGAAGCGCATATGACGAAAAGCAATTCTTTAACATATGAAAACGTATAATATCTATCTTAATGAATCTAAATGCGAGAATATACCATACTATGTTCTAATACAATGTGATAGAGTGTATAGATTATCATCACTCAATAACAGTCACTTATTGCTGCACAAAATATCAATCAACTCAAGCATTGCCAGCACTAATTCCGTCATATAAGCGATTCCATAATCCAGTCATGCAATGCAGTAATTAAAATTATCTTATAAATCTTGTCTCAATCGGAATAAATTTAAATTTTCATTTTGAAATACATACATACGAACAACAACGAGTTCGTAGAATTCCATGGAATTAGCACAATTTAGCAATCGAACACTACGTGCGCTTATTAAATTGTTTGCGAATATATAATATAAAATCTATTTTTGTTCGTACATTTTTTTTTCAGATTTTTACATTAAAACCTAATTTGTTGTTTCCGAGATGTTTTTTAATAATAATAATATATTCACTGTCGCAATTGTTAACAAGCGTTAGCATATAGAAACCAACGCATATTTTATGAATAATTCATTTTCGATTTTTGCGTTTCAAAAGGAATTATTCATGTCTGGCGGCGCTGTTCTCACGCTGCTTTAATCGACAATTTATTAATCGTACATTAGGAATTCCAAATTTTTAGCTACTGTTTGTATTGATGACGTCGCACGAGCTCAACAATTAACCCTTGTGCGATAGACATGGATTTGAATGCTTATATAGGTCTACAACATTGCTTCCGCCGCTTTTTTTTTAATTTAAGGCTTTTTTTGTATAAAAACGGTTACAAAAATGTTATACAAAATATTGACCGTCGCTAGCTACTACTTTTGACCATTCTTTCTGGCAGCATGCGTATTCCGTGCAAAAGTCGAGAATTCGGCTCAAAAAGTGACATTTTCCGTTGAGAATAAGTTTGGGATGCAAACAAATTTCTACAAATATTTTGCTGGGTTAATGTTGACACAAATGTCCCAGATCGATATAAAACGATTTAATCGATTTAATCGACCAGTGCTTGACTCTAGAGACATCTATTGAAAAACGGCAGAAGCAAAGTTGTAGACCTAATAGATAGGAGAGCATTCAAATATTTGTATTCGTTATTTACTGATTTTAAGTAACTCAATTTTTTTTGTTTTATAAATGAAGACTCATTAATATACTTTCACATAGATAGAAGAAAATCAATATAGTATTACGTGTTTTAGTACAAAAATAAATAAACAGGCAACTTGGTACGGTAATTCCCCCACTTTATCACTAATACCTTGAGACCATACATCAACTGAAATGGTTCTAAAGCATTCGCGATTATTAAAAAGTAAACTAGAACGTGATTATTAGCGCAACAGCAAACTCATAAAGCATACCAACAACAATGCTTATAACTGTAATATATTAAGTAACTCTTTGTAAACAAGTTGTATGTTTATTTGTGAAACAGACTGTGTGAAAACAACAATTAAAAGTGAAATAAGCACCGATCACCTATGTATCTCCCGGTACTCGGCGTGCTTGTAAGCGCCACGATGCTCCCAGCCGCTATTAGAATTAATGAGCATACTGACAGACATGCTCGTCTATATAATATACACTATATAATATAGTGCATACGTGTTTATTGAAATTCTTTGCAGTTTCGTGATATTTTTGTTGTTTTTTTTTTTTGTATTGTATAGGAATGTTTTTATTGTATTTTCATCGCTTGGGTTTTCTATACGATTTCACGGCCAGCCACCCAGTGCTGAGTCGCTGTTCAGTCGCTGCAGAGATACGATAACGAATTGTCGCAAAGTTTCTAAACGCGCGCATTAAAACAAACAAAGAAAGGCAAAACTTGCACTGAGCGCCGCAGAAATTCGCAGAAATTCGCAAATTATTGTTATCAGTTTTGAGTTTTTGTGCTCAAAGTTTTTGAAATCCATTTTGGGACTAGGTGTGTGTGTGTGAATGCATACCAGAAATATATGTGGTGATAGTGTAAAAAAAAATTTCAAAATAAAATAACGGCCCCAAATCTGTTGAATAAAATTAATTCAACCATTCGCCGGTACATTTTTCGTACGTGGGCGAAAGAGTGAGAGTGAAAAAGTGGTCATGAGCGAAAGGGAAAGGAGTTTTTATCAGGAAACGTCCGGATATGCTAATTTATAGTTGTTTTATATGTATTTATATATAACTATATGACCTTGGACACTCATTCCGTTCGCAATAAGTGCATGCACATAAAAAGTAGAACCACTACATACAATCTTCGTAAGAATTCTTATATTTGTTGGTTACGCTTGAGTCATGCATTGTTCATGTAATATTGTTTTCCCAACTTGGTGAAACAATCATATACTAATACTCGTATATGATTCTCTATTGATAAGTGCGCATTACTCTTACTGAAGACTAAGGTTCGTTCTTAGTTTCGAAGAATAACAGACATCATTTTCTAATGGAAAAACTCCGAATATGTTTCTGTAATGAAAATTCTTCCCTTAACATTAGTCGCAGACGGCTTGAGATTTGTTGTTTACTAAATTTGTGGGAACATAGAGCTTGATAAAAATAAAATTCGCATCCAAATTTTGTGGGTATTCTTAAACCGACCGGCTTTGATACTCTCGAATATTGTAGTCTCGTTCATAAGCAACTTATCTACATACTTTTCCTGTACAGTGTAGCTTATTAAAGACTATCATATTCAAAATAAATCTGTTTTTACAGCTAATATGAATGCACGAGAACATTGCAATTTCTTCGAAATCAGCAGATTACTCGTTGCATAAGCTATATTTCATAAATTCATTGTAAATCGCATACATAATCTACAAATATACATACTTATATACAAATAAACTCTCAACCGCAGACTAATTAAATTTTCTCAGTTGTAGGCGAGCTTAAAGTTTAATCAAAAAACGCATACCTAACTAATGCAACCCAGCAGTGCAATTCACTAGATCCACTCAAATACGTTTAGGTTGCAGGAATACTATTTGCGATACAGTTGGAGAGAGGGCGCTGCTATCACAATTTTAAGTTATAACTTGGAGGCTAGAGCCATAGCTAAGGAATTTAAAATGAAAAAGTTGTTATTCTGAGTGAAATCAGATTTATTAAATAAAATAATAATTTATTCCTGTAGTGCCTTAAAATCTACCGCTTGCTCTTTGCCAAAGGGCATTCGATTCGTCAGCTTCCGTCATTATTTTTCTGGCAGTTTCCTGTAATTGTGGGAAGTCTGCGACTGCGATGGTGGCATTTACTTCTTGACTTGACGGACTGTAACTCAAGGACCACACCGACTCAGTGCGTATATGAGCGTCTACGTATATATCAACTTTCATCGCTCTCGGCAAGGTCTCGGTGTATGAGAACTTCATCAAAGTCTTGCGATCCTTGTCATAGCAAATATTGTTACAAATCAATTCGTCGTCTCTGTTGGGATTGTTGCGCTTGATGATCGTACAGCCGTTGGTGCCTGCGGGGCAAACGATTTTGTCGCAATACCAAATCTCTGTCGGGGAAAATTTTATTTGAATGATTAAAAATCGCCGTTTTAACAAAAGGCAGTGTAGACTCACCATCGATGTAAAAGATTTCCGAATCGTCTATATAGGAATCTCCGGGCACATATTTCGCCTCAGCCAGGCAGCAAAAGGCCAATAAAGCGATGCATGAAATTTTAACGAAGGCGTTCATTACTGCTGATGGTTGTTCAACTCTTCAACTGATGCTTTCTTCCCTTTCGCCAATTGCTTTTATAAGAGAAGTTTCCGCAAAATTATTTGAGATAACAAAACCACTTAAACCTTTGCTTGCTCCAAAATCGGGCATCTACCACTTTAGCTTGCCCAATCGACATAAATAATCGTAAACTTATATTATCTGCCATAAATTAATCAAGCGATCGAAGCAACAAACATTTCTGACTCATTCTTAGTCGTTCATGCAACGAGTTATCGCTGGTGTTAGACGGGTCTATAAATCTAGCGCGGAACCACTTGAGATTTGATTAAAATAATATATTTTAGAGAAGCTTTTATTGGATGCTCATTGCGCCAATGACCGAATCGTCCAGCGTTGATTAGTTTAACCAATGGTCACCTGCTATTGGCTATTTTTCTGATATACGGCGCCAACCGAAATCGGAATGAAATTTTGGACATTTATGACTTTATTACTTGTTTACTATTTCGCAACAGTTTCGCCATAATAATTTTCGTTTCTGATGTCAGAAATGGTTTGAAAACTACATTAAACTAGAAGATCTTTTGTCTTAATAGCAGCATATTCTTTTGTTCTCCTAAAGCTTCCTTTTGTCCCGTTAACGCAGAATATATTTACATATTTCATTTCTTGAATGGTTTACTTTACGTTGTACGTTCTACCATAGTTATTTGTATGAGATGGGTCTATGAATATGTCTCATAAAATCTTTAAAAATACTATAAAAGCAAAATTTTTCAGGAATCTTCAATAAAGTTTTACTGATTTTGGAAACATTTTAGCAAAAACACCTCAGCAAGTTGTCTCATCAAAACCATCGAACAATATGCGACGATTCGGAAAACTACCACTCAATCTCATCGTTCTACTTTCTGGGCTCGTTTGTATTAGTCTAACTGATCTTGCAAGCGCTTATAGCCAAGTGATCACCGATACATATAGCCAGACCATAGCCGGCGATGTTATTGTTTACTTAAACGCGAGTAAGCGGATATAGACGATATTTGTTTAATGGGACATATATCAGATTCTTCTACTCTATTTTATTTTTAAATTTATAGCATACTGGCGTTGCGATCGCGTCTTATGTCCTGCAGGCACTGATCAATGTGTGGTGACGAAGTCTAGATCGCCTACGGAACCAAACGATTTAATCCGTAGAAATATATGTGTGTCCTCCACCGACGAGAGGCTTATCGATGAGGCTTTCACTGAACCTATAAAACCATATGAAAATATCAATTTGAAACTGGTTGTGAGCAGCAGCGGTGCATCTGTCGTACAAGAATCATCCTACTCGAATACCTATACATCATATTCACGCGATTCCGCAACTGTGAATGCTGCAGTAAATGCAGCTGAGCATGCAGCCGCCGATGCGGTTGCGAATGCCGCTGCGAATACTGCCCAGATTAATCGTCATATCGCTAGAACTCTACAGCAGACCGGTGAAGCAGTGAGACGAAGTCTCCAAGAAGCTCATCAAGATTTTATCGAAGCATTCCGAAGTGCAGGCTTTTGGGGAAAATAAGGAAGTAATATGGAAGACGGGAAGAGGATCTTGCAGGACGCTGTTCTCAGTTTAAAAAGACCTATAACTTATAACCTATAAAATCTATATGTATGTATATAACTGTTACCCGTATAATAAAAACACTTACATAGACGGCTATAGTTTTTCGAGATTTTTGAGAAAGAGAGTTAAGACAAATGACATAATTTTGTGATTGCTTGATATTTATTTCGTATTTAACACACTTGTTTACATTAAACACTTATTGGTAATTAGTTCTCTTTGCCCATTACGTTCTCTTCGTAATGCTTAATGTTCTCCCGTGTCTTTTTCTGCAACTTGGGCCATGAATCGGCGTCGATCGTTGCGTTCACCGATTGGAATTCCGTATTGTAGCCAGTAGCCCACGATGTTGAGGCGCCCACATATGAGTTTACATAAATTTCGACGGTCTTCGGGTACACCAAGGTCTCGGTTTGCAAAAAGACCGCAACAGAGTGGCCATTCACATCGTAACAGCTGTTTGACCGCCTGATAATGTCCTTTCGGCTCTCTACGTTTTCCTTAACAATTTTACAGCCGTATGTGCCGACTGGGCAGACGATACGGTCACACCGCCAAACATCTACAGTGGAAGAGTTTAAGTAAAGTTCATGCAAGTGTCTTAATAAATTTTACCATTTTTGTAAGAGAGTTCTACGTCATCGATATAGGATACACCGGGCACGTAATTGGCGGTAACCAGGCAGCAACAAGCAAGAAATGCTAAACAGGATTGCAGAACGAATTTGACCATTTTTGGTATATAATGAAGGAAAGGTTCTTCGAAAAGCGTGTAATTGTTTAAAGTGTTTTAAAATTTCTTAGTAGAACTCTTAGTCTCCTCTAGACCTCGGCTGCTTTGTTGACTACTGTCCCAGTTTCCATTCTTTTTATACAAGCACTGCAACTTCTCATGTAAAACCTTCAGATAACAACAATGGTTCAACTAAATGTCACCAAGATCAGCGGAGCCAATCTTTATAACGGTTATAAATTGTTCACTTCATTTAAGCACCAAACGATATGACTCATTCGTGCCACTTCTTATTCCTATTGCTTAAGATCATTGGTAAGTCTTGTTTATTGGTTTCCCTTATCTAATTTCGAATTTCACCACCAAACGACATGCGCTGTGAATTGGCACGAAAATGATCGATAATGCGAACCTCCGTAATAAATAAATAAATAAAATCTGAAATACCTGCCTACCAGCATTTAGTTGCCATTGGCTAGATTCGGTTTTCAACTTGCATCCATTTACAATAATTTCACCGCTACTCAGTAGAATTCTGTTTTATTTGGGCACTTGAACTTTTTGGACTATTTTATGCCATTTACTGAAATTTATTAACCTATTCCACAATTTAAAGTGTCGGATTTTCCAAATGCGCAAATTTCAGACCCTCAACGTAGAACGCCTCTAAGAAAATAGTGCTTCGAAACACATGAGTTGTTTTTATTGAATATCAAAACTAAGATATAAGAGTACAAAAGTACTAGTGTATACGAATATAGTAATGAAGTTTGAAGTTACTAAAGTTCATGAAATTATAGCTGAAGCTAAGTCAAATTAATTAGGGTAAAAGCTTAGCCCCAGCGTGGTTGAAGATCTTTGCAACCGACATTTCGAGGAATCGTAAAAGCCGTACTTCCATTCGATTCCGAAACTTAATTACAAAATCTGCTCCTGGATTTTCTGTTGGGTAACATTTTAGTAAGGATCTTGCGAGTGAAATTTTTGGATCAAATAAAGCCAAAGCTTTAAAGCTTTTGGTAATCAACCGTAGTTACCAGTTGTTGATTCAGGCTAGTGATTAGATTGGATTGGCCATGGAATATTAGCAGCATTTGAATAACGAGCAGTGGTTGGACGAAAATTTTGTACTACCTGACCCAAAGTAAATATTTATGTCATCTGAACATCCAGTTAAGTCATTCGAAGACTGCAAACTGATGAAAGTTTCGGAATGGTATGCTAAGGTATATAATAGATATAATAGAAAATCTATCACTCTTAATTAGGATAATGCCGGAGGACGAGCTAGAGGCGTACACAGAAGAGTTTCGTTACTTCCGGCAGCATCTAACCTGAAAAATTTCTAAAATTAGTACAGTGGAAGATTTTTTGTACTCATTTTTTGGTTTCTTCCGACCCTCTAATCTAATCTAAATCCACAACATCATCAAAATTTCAAAAATATTTGGACGAAGAGGTGAAACTGTTACATTCTGCTGAAAATGACCTTCTGAGCGTGAATTAAAAAAGTAATTTATTTTTTGAGGTTACGCAAGATTTGCTTTTATTTTTTTATTTAAAACTAGCAGACCACTCCGGCTTCGCACGGGTTTAAACAAACATTTCAAAAGTTATAAGTTTTCGCACACTTATACACACTCTCCCATGCATATGTATGTACTTTCCCGTTTCTTGCGTGGGTTCATTTTAAAAAATTGAAATGATGAAAATTCGAACATGAAATTATATTATACTAGCTGACCCGGCGAACTTTGTACCGCCTAACAGTCAATGAATGTGGTGTTACAGATAAGCAGAACTTTATGATTTTTTGAAAGCAATACAATGAATACAAATAATATTTATAGCGGCCCGGTACGTGCTTCGCTACGTATAAAGTGAAATATTAATTTATAAAAAAAAATATATTTAATTATTTGCTAGCTATCCAAAACATTTGGATAAACAATATTTTTTGTTTTTCCATTTTGACTAATTTGAATTTTCTTAATGCTAAGAGTCAAAGTTCTATATACCTACAAAAAACAAAATATTCATGTATTTCTTTATGCAAAATAAATGCACCGTAATATATAGTTCGATGTCTTTTCAAAGCCTACTTTGTTTGTCGATCTGCCTGCTACATACATACCTACATGTGGATATAAATATAATGCAGTAAGTTTGTAGGTGGGAATAATAAGTATGGTAGTTAAGACGAAAGTTCATAAATTTTGAGAGCGAAAGAGCGTAGCTAAGTAGGTAACAAATCGTTTAGTAAATGATTAAACTATTATTGATGTATGTATGCTAATATGAGCGCTTTTCAGCTTTCCAAGAAGGTACGAGTTAAATAAACAAAAATGTAACATATGTGTGGTGAATTTTTTACAACATTTTGGCCGATATCTCGAGACCCTAGTCACGGAGCAGCATCAAAAATACTCTATACTATAGAAATCATCAACAGCTTCCATTTGCTACCCATATTGTACAAACACATCCTAGGGTTACCCGGGTCCACGTTTTGGCCTATTTCTCGAGACCCTGGTATCCGATTGATTGCCTGCTACATACGTACCTACATGTGTGGTGAAATTTTTGAAACATTTTGGCCGATATCTCGAGACCCAAGTCACGGAGCGGCATCAAATATACTCTATACTATAGAAATCACAAACAGCTTCCATTTGCTACCCATATTGTACAAACACATCCTAGGGTTACCCGGGTCCAAGTTTTGGCCTATTTCTCGAGACCCTGGTATCCGATTGATTGCCTGCTACATACGTACCTACATGTGTGGTGAAATTTTTGAAACATTTTGGCCAATATCTCGAGACCCTAGTCACGGAGCGGCATCAAAAATACTCTACACTATAGAAATCAGCAACAGCTTCCATTTGCTACCCATATTGTACAAACACATCCTAGGGTTACCCGGGTCCACGTTTTCGCCTATTTCTCGAGACCCTGGTATCCGATTGATTGCCGATTGATTGCCTGGTATCCGATTGATTGCCTGCTACATACATACCTACATGTGTGGTGAAATTTTTGAAACATTTTGGCCGATATATCGAGACCCTAGTCACGGAGCGTCATCAAAAATATTCTATCCTATAGATATCATCAACAGCTTCCATTTGCTACCCATATTGTACAAACACATCCTAGGGTTACCCGGGTCCACGTTTTGGCCTATTTCTCGAGACCCTGGTATCCGATTCTTAAAATTTCAAAACACAAACCATCTACTGAATAGTCCAAACAAAGCCTAAAAATTTGGTTTGGATAGGTGAGCCCGTTCTTGAGTTATAAGATTACCAAGGAAATGTAACTTCTTTTTATATATATAGATTTGCAATGAGCTAAAACTTGATTACAACCTCTAGTCTTTGGTGTCCGATGTCTCTCTGATTATGAAGGCGTTGGGAACGCTCAGAGATCGACGCACTATTGCCCACTCTCAAGAGCGTATTAGGGAGGTTTTGAAATTTTGTTCAGTTCATCATTCCCGTCATACTGTATGGTGCAGAAGAGTGAACGGTGTCAACATCCGATGAGACGGCTCTAGAAGTTTTCGAGAGAAAGGTTTTGCGGAAGTTTTATGGTCCCTTAAACATTGGCAACGGCAAATACCGCAGACGATGGAATGATGAGCTGTATGTGTTGTTCGACGACATAGACATAGTCCAACGAATAAAAAGACAGCGGCTACGCTGGCTGGGTCATGTTGTTCGAATGGAAGAAAGTGCCTCAGCTCTGAAAGTTTTCGATACAGTACACGCTAGTGGAAGCCGAGGAAGAGGGAGACCTCCACTCCGATGGAAGAACCAGGTGGAGAAGGACCTGTCTTCACTTGGTATTACCAATTGGTGCCAAAATGCCAAAAGGAGAGATGCGTGGCGCGCTGTTGTGGACTCGGTTATAACCGCGTAATCGGTGTCAGTCAAGAAGAAGAAGAAGAAGCTGCGAGCGCTCGTTACTCGACGATTTGGCATGCGATTGCGATGCGAAGAGAATGACTTGCAAGACGATTTTAAGTTTCAGATTAAGATTGTCCATCACGGAGTCTTTTTGATACCCTCACCTGGGAACTCTTTCCAGAGAGTTGAGATAAATATAGCCTATGTTACTCGAGGTGAAAGAAGCTTTCAAATGGTGAAAAAAAATTTGAAATTGGCACAGAAGTTTTTGAGTTTATTCATTACAAACATACATGCAAATCTTCTCTCTTTATAATAGTAATATAGATAGTATAGGTGAAAAAAAAGTTGTTAAGCCGAGTGAAATTATCTTTATTAAAAAAAAGAAAAGTAAACTGAAATTAATTTAATTCTGCAGCGTCTTAAAATCTGCCGGTTGCTCTTTGCCAAGGGGCATTCGATTCGTCAACTTCCCTCATGATTTTTCTGGTAGTTTCTTGTAGTTCTGGGAAGTCTGCGACTGCGATGGTGGCATTTACATCTTGACTTGACAGACTGTAGCCCGTGGACCATACCGATTGAGCGCCCAAATAAGAGTTGATGTATATATCAATTTTCTTCGCTTTCACCATGGACTCGGTCTGTGATAACTTCACCAAATTCTTGCCATCCTTGTCATAGCAAATATTGTTACAAATCAATTCGTCGGCTCTGTTGGGATTGTTGCGCTTGATGATCTTACAGCCGTAGGTATTTGCGGGGCAAACTAGTTTGTCGCAACGCCAAATGTCTGTTGGGGAAAATTTTATTTGAATGATTAAAAATCGCCGTTTTAACAAAAAGCTATGTAGACTCACCATTGTTGTAAGTGAGTACCACATTGTCTATATAGGAAACTCCGGGCACATATTTCGCCTCAGCCAGGCAGCAAAAGACCAATAAAGCGATGCAAGAAATTTTAACGAAGGCGTTCATTATTGCTGAAATGCAAAAGTGCAAAATTAAGTTAAAGTAGAAATTGATCAGGTGCGAACTGAATCCTCCGTAACTTTCAAATGATTTTAGAGCTATAGTCAGTAAGACTTTACGAACCTTTCTTCAGGTGGTTGTTCAACTCTTCAACTGATGATTTCTACCCTTTCGCCAATTGCTTTTATAATGGAAGTATCCGCAAACATATTTGAGATAACAAAACCACTTAAACCTTTGCTTGCTCCAAAATCGGACATCTACCACTTCAGCTTGGCCAATCGGCATAAATAATCGTAAACGTATATTATCTACCATAAAGTAATCGAGCGATCTAAGCAACAAACATTTGTGACTCATTCTTAGTCATTCATGCAACGCGTTATCGATGGTGTTAGACGGGTCTATAAATCTAGCGCGGAACCACTTGAGATTTGATGAAAATTATATGTTTTACAGAAGCTTTTATTGGATGTTCATTGCGCCAATGAGCAAGTCGTCCACCTTTGATTAGTTTAACTAATGGTCACCTGCTATTGGCTTCTGATATACGGCGCCAACCAAAATCGGAATGAGCATTTTGGACATTTATGACTTCTTTCGCTTATAGAAGTAGACGAATAAAAATATAAATATTTACACACTTCTTCTGACAAACGGGTAGTTTATTAGCAGGTAGGAAGTTAAATGTAGTCCGCTAATTAAAGCTTCACGTCCGCTTATCGGATTTTTTTAGAGTTTTTTGCACTTTCGTCCAGTAATTCAAGTTTCTTATCCTTTGTCGAGAAGTACGCGTCCGCTTACGAGAGGTAATCAAAATAAAAAGTAGTAAAAACAGTGTCCGCGTCCGGTTGTTAGAGTGGAATTTGTTTTGAAAACGCAACGTACTTGGTTCATAAATTTTTGGCCAGTTAATAGAGCGATCCGCTTATTGAAGGCGTCCGCAAGTAGATGTTTCACTATATATGTATGTATATAACTGTTACGGGTGTTAAAAAGCCCTTAAAAAGAGTTTTTCGAGATTTTTGAGAAATTGAGTTAAGACAAATGACATAATTTTGTGATTGCTTGATATTTATTTCGTATTTAACACACTTGTTTACATTAAACACTTATTGGTAATTAGTTCTCTTTGCCCATTACGTTCTCTTCGTAATGCTTAATGTTCTCCCGTGTCTTCTGCTGCAACTTGGGCCATGAATCGGCGTCGATCGTTGCGTTCACCGATTGGAATTCCGTATTGTAGCCAGTAGACCACGAACTTGAGGCGCCCACATATGAGTTTACATAAATTTCGACGGTCTTCGGGTACACCAAGATCTCGGTTTGCAAAAAGACCGCAACAGAGTGGCCATTCAATTCATAGCAGCTGTTTGACCGCCTGATAATGTCATCTTTGTCCTCTACGTTTTCCTTCACGATTTTACAGCCGTATGTGCCGACTGGGCAGACGATACGGTCACACCGCCAAACATCTACAGTGGAAGAGTTTAAGTAAAGTTCATGCAAGTGTCTTAATAAATTTTACCATTTTTGTAAGAGAGTTCTACGTCGTCGATATAGGAAACACCGGGCACGTAATTGGCAGTGACCAAACAGCAGCAAGCAAGCAATGCTAAACAGGATTGCAGAACGAAGTTGGACATTTTTGGTATATAATAAAGGAAGAGTTCTTCGAAAAGCGTGTAATTGTTTAAAGAGTTTTAAAATTTCTTAGTAGAACTGTTAGTCTCCTTAAGACCTCGGCTGCTTTGTTGTCCATTGTACCAGTTTCCATTCTTTTTATACAAGCACTCGCGATACAAACTGCAAACTTCTCATGTAAAGCCTTCAGATAACAACATGGGTTCAACTAAATGTCACCAAGATCAGCGGAGCCAATCTTTATAACGGTTATAAATTGTTCACTTCATCTAAGCACCAAACGAAATGACTCATTCGTACCACTTGGTATTCCTATTGCTTACGATCATTGGTAAGTCTTGTTTATTGGTTTCCCTTATCTAATTTCGAATTTCACCACCAAACGACATGCGCTGTGAATAGCTACGAAAATGATCGATAATGCGAACCTTCGAAATAAATAAAGTCATAAATTCTGAAATACCTGCCTACCAGGAGTTCTTTGCCATTGGCTAGATTCGGTTTTCAACTTGCAGCCATTTACAATAATTTCACCGCTACTCAGTAGAATTCTTGAACTTGAACTTTTTGGACTATTTTATGCCATTTACTGAAATTTATTAACCTATCCCACAATTTAAAGTGTCGGATTTTCCATATGCGCAAATTTCAGACCCTCAACGTAGAACGTCTCTAAGAATACAGTGGTTCGAAACATATGACCTGGTTTTATTGAATATCAAATGAATACAATCTGAAAGTACAAAAGCACTAGGGTATTCGGAAATAATATAGAGTTTGAAATTACTGACGGTCCGGAAATTCGAGGTCAAGCTAAGTCAGATTGATTGGCGCAAAAAGTCATAGAGGATCTTTACAACCGACATTTCAAGGATTTGTAAAAGACGTACGATTCCGAAACTTAATTACAAGAACGTCTTCCTGAATTTTCTGAGGGCCAACTACCGGGTAGAGACCTTACAACAGCATTACGTTTCTATGGAACTATATCTGAAACCAAACAAAGCCAAACCTTTAAATCTTTTGGTAACCAATTAACAGTTTTTCTAATCTTCAGAAAAGAGAAGTCTCAATTGCGAAACATTCTTTATTTCCGATATCTTTCGGTCGTTCCGCAAGGAAATTCTTCATATCTAAGTTCCGGTTGAGGGAAAAACTTGCTTAACCAATAGTAATACATATACTTCAGGTCAGCTAAGACACCTGCTTCTCATATGAGAGATTGAACTCGTCTAAATATGGATAACTTGGTATATAAAGTGCTGTTATGTGACAGAATGCAGCTAATAAAGCGATGTACGAAAACTGGAGGATGCGAGTCATTCTTATGCACTGTTTTAAAACTGTTAGGCCCCTCGATTTGATCTGTTGCAAATGTTGAGTCTTAAGAGAAGTATGGATGAGAATACTAGATTATTTACAACAAAATAATGTAACGAGGAAAAGGAAATTACGAGACTCACGAAATTTAGACTCACTTCTAAGACCGTCGAGAGAAGAGTCGTGCAAACTATTACCGAACGAAGTGGCTTGGGTTCTAAATATGATAACTGGTTGTTGTAGTGGCTTAATATTGAAACAAACTCTGAGACACAGTAAGAGGATCAGTAAAAGAGGTTACATAAGCAAGAACAACAATGTAAGGGATAAGCGTCACGCAAATGAAAGAAAGAATGAGCAGGGTTTTGAGCTCTCAACACGACCAAATTAGCTTAGACAACTGCCGTGTCAACTATAAAGAAAAATAATTTCATATTTTATTAAAAAAAAAACAATCAGAACTAACTGTAAACAATTTGAGTCATTTTATCAATGTCTGGAATAAATAGAATCGAAGAAGTGGTAGGCGCTTAAGACTTGTGTCAACAATTTTTGGCCATCCCGATTTGGCTATCACTTTTTTTCAACAGTCCTAAAGGTGTCACTAAATTAGATAAGAATGTACATATGTATGTACAATATGTGAAACCCACCTGAGAGCCCTCGACTCTGTATTTATAAACTGAAGTGCCGAATAGCGATTAAGAAAGATAATATTTGGTAAGAATACAAATATATACAAGCGTACATATAAATTCACGTAATTTCCTGTTAATTCTTCATTCAGTAAACAAACCGGTTTTGACATTTTCTTAATTGTAATTAATAATCAAATAGTAGTTATACATATATGTCGACGCCTCTATTATTATTATACTGATATTTATCACTTATATATGTATATGTATGTATTGTTTGTCTCGATCGAAAATGAATTGCATGTAATTACTTTCCTTATCTAGATGGAATTGTTGTTGCTGCTACCATAGGCGTAAGCTTCGATCTAACAGACAATCTAACTAAATCTAACGTTGAATTTGCAAAACACGCAATGACACTGGAATGAATCGAGGCTAAAAAAAAACAAAAATGTTATGATATATGGTGGAACAATCTACAGGAACTACCCTTGATCATCTCAATATTCAAACCAACTTGTATTTATTCTTTCTACGTTTCTCTTATTTATTTAATTTTGCTTTTCGCAAGTTACAACGCTCTCTTTTGTGAGTTCTTCAATTAACTGTTGGACTCATCGACAGCTTTCATACCGTCTCTGGTAGTCCTCTGCACACTTGGCCAATCTTCAGCGGCTATGGTGCCCTTTACTTCCTGCCAGCTCAAACTGTAGCCTGTCGTATATAACGACTGTGCGCCAACGTAAGAGTCTATATCGATATTGACGGTTTTCGGTTTTATCATACGCTGTGTTTGGCTGAGCTCCCGAGTTACAGTGCCATCTTTCGTATAGCAGGCACTCGAGCGTAACAACTCATTTTTGTCCGCGGGATTGTTAAGTATCGAAATCTTACAGCCATGAACATCATGTTTACATGTTATTCGATCACATTGCCAAATTCCTGAAAATTATATAATATAATAGTCATTGAGTTGAGTTGAGTTGTTAAACAATAATGTCTTACCATTTTCATAAGAGAGTTGCACGTCATCTATATAGGAAATGCCAGGCACATATTTGGCCTCAGTGAGACAGTGTAAAACAATTAAGGTGACGCAAAACAAATGAATGCGTCGCGACATTTTGACACCTAAAAATGAGCAGCCAGAGAGCAAAGTTTCACAAATATGAGAGTAGCAGTTGAGACCTCCTAACTCTTCGAGTGCAGTTACGAAACTGATTCCACAGTGACAAGCGAGTGAGTTTGATCACCGAAATGATTTGTAAAAGTGATGTACTTATCAGCGAGACAAGCTTTAATGTAATTGGACGCTTATCTAAACCGTACTCAGCACTCGTAAACATATGACAGACAATAAAAAAAATGGAATTTACAAAAGATCACTTTTAGGCAATTTTTATTGAAGTCATGACATCGATAATTGGATCGTTTGGCAATTACCTGGTTGGACATTCTTTTGCAAGAAAATCTCAATCTGTGGAAAAACGTCTTTAGGAAGTTAAAGTGTAGTACTTTATGAATAAATATAAAACGAAATCAATAAATAAATATACAAAAAAAGAACTGAAAACAGCTGATAAAAAATACTATTAAATAAGCATGTATATATAGAAATAGTTGAACTTAATTTGGCAATGTTTGTTGCATTTTATGCACAGAAAAACTAATAATGAAGTAGGACAAAAGAGAATCACTCGCTGCAGGCGCATTCACAGTGTACGCTACTAACAATAAGGAGTCACTAAAAATTTAGTAACTCTCAGTTGCAGCGCGCAGCTCGTCCATCAACGAGGGCCCATCCAACTTGTTGGCACTTGCAGACTGCAGACGCAGATTCATTGTATGCGCGCCAACAAAGTGCTCCAAGTCGCTGCGCAGGCCACCAACTGTCGTCTCCAGTTTATGTAAATTTGGCACACATTGATTGCTACGTTGGATGAGATCCAGTATGGTGCTGGTCTTCGGTCGGCGTGTAGCGAGCGCCGATTGTTGAATTAACTGTAAAGTTTTAGTACACATTTTATATTGCACTCAAATTCAATTGCTGTCGATAGTACCTTTTTATAGTCATCAATTAAATTCGCCACTTCGTGCGCCGGCTCATCTGTACGCAGCGCTTCTGCGGCCATGTCGCGTGTGCTGTTTGTCGCCTTACCCAAATCGGAAGCCTCGAATTTTTTGCGCTCCATTTCTAGAGCCTGCTCGAGCGCCTGTAAATATTAATAATGAAAAAAAATAAAACTTGAAAAAAGTCAATTCAAGTGCAAACCTTAATTGTGATTTGGTTATGTTCGCATTTCAAACGCATCTCCTCCAGCTGCCTTCGGGTCAAACGTAGTTCGCGCAACTCTTCCATCGACTGACACTGCTCGAGTGTCAAGTGTGCGGCTCGTTGTTCGGTCGCACGCAAAGCCTTCTTCAGCTTTTTGATATTGCCCAACAGCGTGTGTATGTGCAAGTCGTAGCGCTTCATTTTGCGCCTGTACTCTGCCTCGAGCACTTTGGTGAGTATGCGCATGCGTTCATTACTATCAGACTCGCTGGCGCTTGAGTTTCCGTTTGCGTCAATTGACGAGGAGGATGTATGTTCGGTGGAAGAAGTGTGTGCTGCGTTGTCAGGGAGTACTACAAATTCTGGTGGCAACAAAAGTCCATCGCGCTTGCTCTTCTTCAACTGTTGCAACTCATTTTCCATTTCCGTCAGACGCTCAGCATACTGATCCCGTTCCGTTCTTAGACTTTCCATTTTTACTTGCAAAGCTCGCAACTGCCGCTGATTTTTAGCCATTTCTTCGGCGTAATCTTCATTGAGATGACGTTCAAGGCGCTCATTTTTGCCCTGTAATTCTTCGATTTTAAGTTGCTTTGCCTCGCTGTCGGCCAATTGTGCGGTTAGGTCAGCCCGCATCGTTTCAAACTCCTTTTGGAATGTCAATCGCAGTTGCTCATGTTCATCTGCCTTTTCATTGGTTTTAGCAAGCACTGCTATTTCTTGTAGCTGCCGCAGCTGTTCATTCTGCTGGGCGAAGAGCGCATTCAACTCCTCCAGCTCGGCGTGTTTCAACTGCAACTCTGCCCTCGCGCTCTCCTCTAATTTTTGTGCAACTTTTAGTGTTGCCAGAAGCTCTTCCCAGTCTTCTTGAGATTCAGTAAGCTGCTTCACTTTGCAATTTTGTTGCTCTATCAGCTGCTGTATGAGCCGCACTCTTTCGTTGCGTCGAGCTTCGTCGTGCTGCATAGCTGACTCCAAACGGTTTTCAAGCTCTCCAACATTGGCACGCAAACGTAGAAGCTCCTCCCTTTCGGGTGGCAATAGCTCCTGCCTAAGGCTAGATTTACTTACGTGTGTAGACAACTTACTTTGCAGTTCTATAATCAACTGTGTCTGGTTTTCAAGCGCACTTTCCATTTCGAATTTCGCTTCCATTAAGCTTTGCAAGTCTTTTATCAGACGTTCATTTTCTGTCTGAAGGCGTTGTATATTTTCCTCGCAGCTCTTCATTTGAACGCTATGGAGTTGCTCTTGTGCGCTCCTGTCTTTAAAATGTCTTTCTTCCTCATCCTGTAATTTCTTTTGTAGATACTCTACCTCTTTACTATAGCCTTTATCACTTTGGCTGTTGTCTTTTATATTCGTGTCCATTAGTATATCGGCTTCTTCTGTATTTACAGTTTTTAGTTTTTTGTTCTCATCGATGATTTTTTTGATTTTTGAAATGTTTTGATTGTGATTGTCGTGCGTTGTTTCGTTTGGACTTGGTTTCTCATTGACTAGTGATTCAAACGCTTCCAAGAGCTTGCTTTTCTCCTCAATCAAAAGACTTTGTGTATTCAAATATTTCATCAATTGTTGTTGTTGCTCCGATAATCCACCATGCCACCGTTTGTCTTCAACACTATTGATGAGGGAAGCATCTAAAACCGATTAGAAATTATTAGTTATGTTTTAATTGACTTTACTCAATATTACCGTTATCTAGTGTTGACGTTCCGTCGCAAATAAGCTTCTCTAAAGAGGCAATTAATATTTGTCTCTCTTTCAAAATTTCACTTTGTGAGCTCAATTTTTGTAGAAGTGTCTCATTCACAGCTGTGACAGTGGCACAATCCGATTTCCTTTTACATTGTAAATCTGACTTGCATGTTTCATTGTCTTCACCATCATTTAAACTATCGTTAGTAGCTTCTAAAAAGCCGCTATCATCATCTTCATTATCATTTATCCTTCCTAAGTCTGCTTGGTTTCCCCCGCTGTCTTCATGACTATTACTAACTTCGTTACATCGCTCGATCAGCTCTTTATTCTGCTGCAAACCTATGTTTTGCTCTTTTTCGATATTAAAATGATCCTGTACTGCAATACCTTCCTCGAACTCCTTCACTTTTTGTTGTAATTCCTCATTTCGCACTATTACACTCTGTAATTTTGCTTCCAGCTCATTTATTCGCATGCCCAAATCCGCCGTATGTTTAAGGTAACCTTTTAGTTTTTCCCTAAGTGCGTCGATTTCGCGTTTGTCTCCATCCGATTGGAATCTCAACTTGCCATTTTCGATCTCAAGTATCTCCAATTCGAAACGGGTTTTTTCACAGAGTGCGCACATGCTGGCATATTGCTCATGCAAAGCAATCAATTCGCGCTTGACATTTTTCAAAGTAGTTTGTTCAGAACTCATTTGCTCAAGCGTAACGTCGTGCTGGGTGCGAATTTTTTCCAGATTATGCTGTAACTCAGTTATTTGCTGTGACTTTTCTTCATCCGTTTGCTTCAAATTTCTTAGTTCACATGTTTGCGTTTCCAGTGAAAAGTTGAGCTGTTCTATATGACGCCCTTGTTCCTCATTCTGCGATTGTAGGTCTGTCAGAGTGTTTAATTCTATCTGAAGCGCGTTGAAAGACTTTTTAAGTGACGATATCTCAGCGGTTTTAGCATTGATTTCCTCGTGATATGAAATACTCAAGCGATGCACCTCATCCATATCTCTTTCATTTTGCATATTCTCATTGAAATTCTTTCGGAGCTCTTGAATTTCGAGTTCTTTGTGCGATAACAATTCGAGCTGCTCCTTGCCCTGCTCCCTCAGCTCCTCAATCAAAGCTGTCATCTTTAACTTTTCGGCGATTTCTGCATTTAGCGCTTCATCTTTTGTTTTTAGTGTGCATTCTAATATTTGCCTTTCGGTTATCAATCGCTTGCACTGCGCTGTCATATGCGTGTTTTCGACCTCTATACCAGCTAGGGTTTCCTGCAGTTCCAATACTTTGGAATCTTTTTCAGTATTCAGTCTTCTCAAGTCTTCAAGCAAAACATGCTTTTGTTTACGGAGGACACCGATTAATTTTTCCTGGTCATTGACCAATGATCGCTGTTGTTCTAATTCAAATTTGTTCAATACCTCATCAGTTTTATCGCTCATGTCTGTAAGTTGCTCATCTTCTACTATCTTTTGCATGACTTTATCTCGTTTGGCTTGCAGCTCCTTTTCCAATTCGCCACATTTTTCATACAGACGCACACATTCGTGTTGTAAGCGTTGATTCTCTTGCATGTATTTACGTTCTTGAGCATATAGTCGTTCAAGTGCCTCCAACCTCGTATTTTTTTGTTCCCGCAACTCCTTTTTATACCATTCCTCTGACTTGTTAAGTCGTTCAAGTTCACTGCGTAGCTTTCGAACATCTTGCATAGCTATGAAAAGTGCTTGATCTCGCTCCTTGAGCAATGTATGAATGTGCTGACAATGTTTATTTAGCTCTATCTCAAAGGGACATGAAATCTCGCTGTTTGCACTAGCGGAGTAATTACCAGAGTCAGATGCACTTGGTGACGACTTTTCCGTTGCATCCGAATAATTACGCTGGTTCATATCTGTATCCATGTTTTCTATTGGGGTAATAATGTTGTAGAAGAATAGTTCTCTTCCTAAAATATAGATTAAAAGTTAACACGAATACATTTATACAAGATGACTGACTTGTCGTGTCTGGTTTATTTATGGGCAGCTGACATCATTTCTTGTTTTTTATCGATATTTTAACAAACCCTTACGAGCTTGGTATTTTGGTCAAGAACCCTTCTTTTTACATCCTCTAAACTTATGCAAACAAATAGTTTTCTATTTACACTATATAAACGCTACAAGGTAATCATTAATTTAATTTATTTATTTGTTTTTCACGCAGCCAATTTTTGTTTTGCTTTCGCTGTTTTCGTTTTTCCTTTTGACGTATACATTTTTTTCTAATTCCATCAGCTGATAGGAAGTGTCAATAAGAGAGTATACGCAGAGAATGTAAAATAGAGAAGGTCGAGAATGACAGAATACAAGATTACGCCATTCGTTTACAATTAGCTTCTTTGGGTTTTAATTTCCTGTTACGTGACGCAATAAAGACCCCCAAACACGAGAGCAAAACAAAGAACGAAAGAAAAACAAACAAATTGCACGGTTCGATTTGACAATTCTTCTTCATTCGGAGTCCATATTGCCATCTATTCTCTGTTTGGCGTCAAGGGACCGGAAATTAAAACTCATAACGGGAAACGGTAAATATTGTATTCCTTTATTCAATCATTCGTAATCAAACTTGTAATTTGAAATTGCCTTTTTATATATGGTTGTCGGTTTAAAAACAAATGGTGCGTATACGGGGCATGAGATGTGGATTAGCTAATCATCTACTACAAGAACCGAGCACAAAAATTAACGATTCAAGACTCACTGAATTTGTGCGTAAGCGACGCAAAGATTTTCGCCCTGAAGTAAAAGTTTGCAAACAATGTGCCGAAGAACTAGTGCGTATTTACAACCTGAAAATTACACGAGCTCTAGAGCTGCAACGGGCGAGTCGTGAATGGTCGTTGGGTGTGTCATCAGTTACAGACGTAGAGGATAGCATTACTAGTCGACAACAGCGTACGTTCCCTACGATAAATATAAGTTCAAGCACAACAACAACGACTACAACAGGTACAGACGAAGATAATACCATTTCTAGTCGGCAACAGCATACGTTCCCTACGATAAATATAAGTTCAAGCACAACAACAACAACGACTACAACAGGTGCAGACGAAGATAATACCGTTACTAGTCGGCAACAGAATACGTTTCCTACGATAAATATAAGTTCAAGCACAACAACTGTGGACATTGAAGAGCAACACAGTACTTCACAATCACCGCTTGACGAGGGCCCGTCCACAAGTGCTGCCGCAGCAGCTAGGATGAAACGTAAACATCAGGAGGTGGGGGAGGCGCATAACGCAGGTAATGATGACGAATACGCACCAAGTCCAAATGCTGTAAATGGCACACCTCTGCCACACATACAACCTATACCGAAGAGGAGAAAATTTGTACATGAAAACCCAGGTGTTATGGCTGTCTACATGGCGGGTCTGAAGGGTGGATAGTTGTTATTGTAATAAGTAGTAAATCAAGTAATTTGTGCTTTATTTGTTTATTTTTGGTTTGAGCCTCATTTAGCACCAATTCTGAAAACGTAGAAGTGGAAGTGAGGGAAATAATTAAATAAAGCGCCCGTTCATTTGGTTTTAACCCTCATTTAGCACCAATTTGGAAAACGTAGAATTGGATGTCGTGGCAATTGATTATAATCTCTGTCTTAAATATGTATACAATTAAAATAATTAGTATATATTAAAAATACTATATAAATTATATAAACTATATAAATTAAATAATAGTAAAATGTATATGAATATGAATAAGTTAGCAGTTAGGTAACGCTGTGTGTTATCAGCTGTTCAATTAGACGTCATCGCTGTCAATGGATTTGTTTTGGATCGCAGTTAATTGATTTCTCTTTTCTTTATTTTCATGTAAAAAACAAATTGAAATTCTCATAATTGTATATATTCAGCAGATTCTTTAAGTTACAAATAAATAAATATAGACATAAGGAAAAAAGTACTATGACTAAAATATGTTAAGGTGCTAATGTGACCAAATGTAAGGATATAACGATTATTGTGAAGTTAAAATAAAAGTTTCGAAATATCCAAATCTCAAGGTGAGTATCTATCATACCTGCCTATGGGATCTGAATTTAAATTGCGTAATTATACATGGATTTCCACAGTTTTCAAATGGCAGAGGAAAACACAGAAGAGGCATTTGTTATATACCGGGAGGGTGTGGCACAACAATTGAAATGGATGTCAGTACCGCCTTTGGAACGCCAACCTGCCACACGTCTCTGCGCTGTAGATCAGTACGAACTACTCTTAATTCTTACCGCTGACGGATTACTTTACATTGCGAAAAAATCGGTACATTCCCCCAATACCCTGCATTTAGAGTTACATCGAACATGTATAGTGGATATCGCCTATTGTCGTCAGTTGTGCCAACTGTTTGTTGTAACAGAGGATGGTGAAGTGCTGATGCAAACTATAAAGCAAGTAGGAACCGCAAATTTGTGCAAAGATTCTTGGCAATCACTCTCATTTGACCCACTCGAGCTTTCTGAAGAGGGAATTTTTATTGAACGTGTTTGCTGTGCCTCTCGAGGTGTAGTCTTCGTCACACGCTCTGGAGAATTATATGTAATGGGCAGTTGTGGTGATGTTTTTAACGCAGAAGTGCAGCCCAAGCATATACGCCTCATCGAAGAAAGTAAATATATACTGGACCTAGTAGCAGGAGATGAGTTTTTTGTTTTATTACTTCAACGAACTTACCCCACAGAAGGTGATCCACTGAAACTTTTGAACAATGGACGACAAACTAATTCTGCCTGTAAGTAGTTTCAATGTTTTACAATTTTTACTATTTTAACATTTATATATCATGCTCAGCGACATCAAATCACTCTCCTTCGTCTGCTCGTGTCGGCTATGGTAACCAGCTGGAAATTGAAAATTCTGTCGGAGATGATAATGCTGATAAAAAAGTTGAACTGAACTCGAACTCGTCCGTGCGCTCGTACAGTAGCACGAAATCTAGCCACACACAAGATGACGTTGATTATAATCTTAAAGAAATTCTCAAACAAGGCTACTCGCTGCTACACACACAAGTTTGCACATTTGGTGCTGAGAATGGAGGTCTTCTGGGGACTGGCGATCACATCAAACGCAATACAGTAAATTATCTACAAAAGCTGGAAGCGTTGGGAGTCTGTAGTGTGGCTGCTGGTAGAGAACACAGCGTAGCACGCACCCTAGACGGCAGGTTATTCCACTGGGGTCTCAACACGCAGCTCCAACTGAATAGCCAAAAAGAACTGTCTGATATAAGTTCGCCAACCGAACTGAAATTGGACAAAGTGGAATTGGAAGTGACTCAGCGAAATATTCTCAATGCCTGCTGCGGTGATTTCCAAACTGTGTTGTTGAATGCTCGCGGTGAAGTACAATTAAAAGAACAGCAGTTATCGAGTTTTGAACAACACTTGCTCACTCTAAACATGCGCGATGCCACCAATCGCAGAACTATTCCTTTGGTGCTCGCATCGGCGACCTATACTTTGCAGAACCGTCGTAAATTTCAACGCCAATTCCACGCCTACTACACGGGACTTCAGCAGCAGCTGAAAATGCTGTTGGTGTACCGTCACGGCATACAAATGATTGAGCTTTTCCAGCAGAAGAGTACTGCGTTCGTCTTGATGCAGCTGCAACATATTTGCCAGTTTTATCATAAACTCTTGTACCTGATCGCTTGCACGTTGAAATCCTTTGAGGACTTCTACCGCTCCGACTTCACAAACCCCACAGAATTGGTGTTTGTGCAGAATTACCGCGAGTGCATTGAACTGTTTACTCAGTATACCAAAGCTTATTGCGACCTTTACTCGGTCGATGTCTTCACAGAGGCCTCCAAACTGTACAGCCACCTGTCAAGTGTACCGTTATTGCCAGGACAGCGCGACCATAACATCGACTTGTTGCGCATCTGTCAGCAGCCATTTCAAGTATTCCCCCATTACGTGCAATTCCTCGAACAACTCATAAAGACGCGTCCAGAATTCACAGAGCATCTCTTCGCGTGGGATACGTACGCGCGACAGCAGCGCATTGACTTGGAGCTGGCGGAGAACACCTTGGAGTTTTGGCAGCGCAACGAGCGCAACACGAAAATTCGACATTTCCGCCGCAAGCAACGCCGCGTTATACTTACCTCAACGACAGTGCCACTGAAGTTGGCTCACAGCACCATGAGCATGTCGAGCAACACTTTCATTCTATTCTCCGATTGCTTCTGCCAGGTTAGTGGACAGTTGTACACATATCCCTTGGTGACGCTATGGGTGAAGATGGAAAATGACACCGCTTTACGCGTTACAACACCGGAGCGTACTTTCACATTGCTGGCACGGACGAGTCACGACAAAAAACTTTGGTTCGATCAAATCGAGTCGGCTGTGAAGGTCGCTTCTGGACGTCCATCGGATGCAAAGCTGTCGAGTGTGCGCACCACTGCTCACCTGTTTAGCCGCAATCATGCCAGATATCCCGGTGTGCACGCTTATGGACGCTGGCGAAATGGAGTGCTGCATGGCAGCTGCTACCTCGAGTACCCCGACGGGCGAGTTTACTTCGGTCAAATTAGAAATGGTGAAATAGAAGGTAACAACACCCATCAGCTTTGTTTTGATTTAGCTAACTGTGACAAATACATTAACCAATCTCGTATTCTAGGGTATGGTAAAATGGTAATACCGTCGGTAGGACTCTACGAGGGTAATTTCAAGGCTGGTAAATTCCACGGTCACGGAACCTATGAGCTGAAAGATAATGAGGTGTACGAGGGTCACTTCCGGGATGGACTATTCCATGGGCATGGCATGCAGCGTAGCAACAACTGCACTTATGTCGGCGAGTTTCAGGCAAATGCAAAATGCGGTTATGGCATTTTGGACGACATGTTAACGGGTGACAAGTATATGGGCATGTTTGCGGATAACAAGCGGGTCGGTGCGGGCATCTGCATCACGATGAACGGCGACTACTTCGAGGGTCTGTTTACGAACGATGAATTATCTGGCCCGGGCATAGCGGTGCTAGAAAAGGATTACTACTATGAGGGCGAATTGTCGTTGCAGGGCCCAATTGGAAAGGGATCCTATTACATGCCAACCGGTGCGGCGAATACAGAGGTCTGTGAAATTCAAAATCTTCTGTTTGCACTTCATTCTAAAAGCATTTAACTTTTATAGGATTCGGGCATAAATGACAGCGATGAGTTTGCGAGTCGCCAAATGACGGGAAATGTTTTAACGGGCCAATTGGGCGGTACATGGCAAGAAGTGCGCATTATCTCTGGAACCATGTCGATGAATAGACACTTTCCAAAATACCCAAAGTAAGCAAATGCAAAAAAGAAATTACGAAATAAAATTTATTAATATATATTTATAGTTCTATCGGTGGACTTGTGGTGGATAACAGTCGTAAATGGCGTTCACTCTTTGAAAATTTTGAAGAGGAGGTGCTCGGCAGTAGCGTAAGTACGAGCAACCAAAAACCTGACGATAGCACGAATGCGGCAAAAACACTCTGGAATCGAATTGCAGTGTACATGTATGCACTGCGGGAGCGTGAGCGCACAGTAGAGCAGCAGGACAGCGCATATCAATCGACTCGAAGTTATTTCGCAAAAAACATATCGCTCGGCTTCTCCAACAGCTTCGACAAACTCAGTCTAAAGTCCACCAATAGTTTGCTCACAACCGCGAAGTCAAGCATACTGGATTTGAGTAGCAGTCTGACGGACTCGCGACGCTCTCACTCACAGGAAATGCTTTACGACAGTGACGTTAACGATTTCGATAACGTTTGGGGCACACAGAGCTTCACACACTACAACAGCGAGGATAATAACTCCATAGGTGGACTCCTCAGCGCGCAGATGAACCATTGGCTAGGCGAAGCCAACACGCCGAGTTTGCGCTCTTCCTTCGACAGCATACTGAATATAAGCGAAAGTTTTAATAATAATAGGTGAGAATTTATAAAAAAAATTGTTTTTATTTAATTAAAAATGTTTTTTTCTTCAGCTTCACTTCACAAAACGATCTGGAAATTGTGCCCAGCTTCGGTATCACTTCGCTGACAGAACAAGATGTGGCCGCCATAAAAGATTACCTGCAGCAAGCGTTCAAAGATCGCTATCATCCACTGCATCTGCTAAATCAACGCATATCTAACTGTTTTTACAACTCCTATGGCTGCTGGAAAATGAAGCCAACACCGATACTGGCCAAGCAAGCGATGCTGGAATGGGAATCGATTTCGAAACGTGTCTATAGATTTGTGCAGAAAATGTTTCCGGCGCTGCCTGATGACTATTGCATAATCGAGAGCACACGCGAAGTAGTTTCGCACATCACACTGCTCTACCCCATCGTGCTGAGTGAGGGCATATATTCGACACTGTTCGTGCTCTACGCCAACAAGTGCAGTGTGAAGGACGAAATGTACAGACAGAATCTTATTTATGCGGACAAACTGAAGGACGAAGAACTAGCCACTTGTCTAGGGCTCGAAAGGTAGCGTATTGCGTTCCACGATGTTTCCCAATTATAACAACTTTCCTAATTGCAGCTCCTTTTTACCGATTGTGAGACATGCCTTTTACGCCGAGGCAATACAAACATTGAAGCAACTCAAAGAGAAATATAGTCCCAAAGCGATGTTAACTGTGATAGAGCGTTGCATACAACAAATAACCGACGCACACAAAGCAATTGCTAGCGGTAAGTCACTGAAAGAAGCCTAACCTAACCCAACATTTTATTTATATGTATGCTGCCAAATTCGTGTTTTAGTGAATTCTGTGATATTAGCCGCCGACGGTATGATGCCACTCACTCTGTTTCTGGTGCTACGCGCGGCTGTGCCTCATCTCGGCGCCGAGCTGGCGCTATTGGATGATTTGACCGGCGGCACTAATTTCCAAGTCGAAATGAACGGCATTGCCGGCTATTGCTACACGACTCTCAAGGTTGTAACTCATTATTTTTTACTTGTTTTAGCATTTACTTTTATTCTTTTGATTTTCCGCAGGCTGCCTATGAGCATATCACCGCTGTGCCTCTAAATAAGTCGTAATGCAGCCCAGACGTCCTCCTTGATTCTCAGAACGCTCACCAAATCATGTTTTATTGGCAACTGCATTGAGCTTTGTGTTTGAAATTTGAGAGCTGTAGAGCCCTAGCATAAGTTACCCAAAATGTGGGCATTGAAAAGTGTAAAGAATAAGCGTGTTGATCAATTGAGTGAAGTATTTCCGATTTTTTTTTATGACAAATGTGATTTCAAAATTATTTATGCTCGAAAATTTACTTCCAATAATTATGCGGCGAAATTTAAGAAACTTTTTGGCATCTGCGACTCAATTTAATGCTGTCATTATCGTTTGCTTGTTATTATTATTCTTATTACAAATGTCATAATCATTAATCCACGTATGTATTAGTTGTGTGTGTAAGAGTTTGCTTAAATATTTTAAAATCGGTGTTATTTTTAAACAGTTAACCTGCACCATTCAACGGCAACGAAGACATAATCGCTAAACCTACTTATATATTGTTACCGTAAAAGTGAAAATTGTAAAATAATAATTGTAAAAGTTGAATAATTAATATTAGAACTTACTAACATTCCACTGGTGAAAGATAAGAGCTGAAGCGATATGGTTTGTGTCCAGACCGTTTAGATGATGAAAAAAGTGTATTAATAATAAATGAGATCTGTTACCGAAAATGTTTGCATAACAAATAATTTCATGTATCAGAAGAAGTGCATAAAATGAGATGCAACAATTTTATGACATTTTAAAAACAAATATTATTTATTTCATAAAAATATATACACATGTAATTTCATTTTAATTTCGTCGAACATATCTTAATGGCCTCATATTAGCTATCAGTTCAAATGCGCCTTTGGAATTTGAAATAAATTTTAGAATACAGCGCTGAATAATTAATAAATCTTTTGTATCAAGATATCCGTACTCGTGCTCGATACCGACTCAACAGGCGCTGGTCTACTGTCGCGATGAGTGGGTTGATTTTTGAAGAAGCCTTCTGGGAATTTGCTGAACAAAATCTTATCCAAATGCTGTGGGAAATGGCGTGCGTGGAATTTATATGAGACGTACTTAGTGGGCAACCGCGTGCTGGCGGTCTCTCTATACACGAACATTACATTGTCGTCCTGTTTGACCAAACGCTGCGATTCTGCGTACAGCAAACCGAAGAGCAAATGCTTGTACAGCGAGCAGTAGTAATTCTCATCCGTTAGGCCGTTATAGTAGAGAAATCGTACGTTGTGATGCATCGAAATGAAGGTCTCAGCGGATTTCATGCGTGTTATGAAAATTATCAGCGCCTTTGGACGAAAGTGTGAGATCTTCGCTGCCATGCGCCCCGTTACCGAGCATACAAATATCAAGGGTGCGTTCATCTCGTACGAGGCACAGGCGACCGAGCGGGCCAGTGTGTCGCTACCGGTGAGCGAACGATCGCAGTATGGCATCTTGCTGAGCGCCTCTTCGATCAGCAATTCCGAAATTGAGTCGTGCAGATAGAAGAAGTAGATGGCGGTATTGGAGCGATCGCAGGATAAAATGTATTTATCGGGATAGTGGAATATGTGATGATAGTGCGCTGGATCGACGATCAATTGTTTGCTGGCGATCAAAGCGGGTGCCAAGACGATTACTTTCTGTAGTTGATAGGCGCGTTTGATGAACGCTTCACCGGCCGGACAAAGATGCAGTATATCTCGCTCAGGATGTCTCTCCGAAGGGTGCAGTTCAATGATGAATCCATCGTAGCTCTCAGCCATCCAATCCATGTCGTTGTCGCAACCTTTCACTTCATTGAGAACAATGCGCGCGTATATACGCATATTATCACAACTCAATGTCTTCAGTGCATATTTTAGATTTTCGAAGTACTCTACCGTACCGCCAATGTACGAGACGATGATATTTATGCCCACCTCCTTGCAGAAAGTGATATCCTCCAACTCCTCCACGGATACAAGGAATTTTGTGCACCGTGAGGGGAATAAGACTGGCATTCGTGAGCTCAACTTGCCACCTATTTCCACAGTGCAACGCAAATGCGCATCCTTCTTACGCACAGATACTTGTATGTCGGTGCCGATACAAATGAAATCGAAAACATTCACATCGTGGAACAGAAAAGCAGCATTCACGTAAACGCAGGTCTTGCTGCAATGGGTCGACCATTCTCGCATACTGGTCAGTGTGATCTCGTCGCCTTTGTTTAGAACGACTACCGCGTCTGGTGGTTCCAATAGGCCAGTGTATTGCAGACGTGGGCTAAGTTTGGCAAATATTGTGGATGATATCGGGAAGCCGATCTCCTTGGAAATCTTGAGTTCACTTTCCCGAACACGCAAAATCAAAGCCTGATTATCCACGACAGTACCGTAAAATAGGTCAACAGCAAAACAACTTATACCGGCATCTAAATCAGTGCGAGGAAGGATTAATCTCGTAAGTTCATACTACTATTTTAATAACAAAACATATTCTATTTATTTTTATGAACTTACGCAAATAGTTAATTATTGCGTCATCACAATCTCCACATGTCAGTTCAATGCATTTTTTCCTATTTCCAATGGCACCCTCTTGAGCTTCACTTAAAATTTGAAAACCTTTAAAATAGCCTTGCCATACATCACCCGCTTGATCTTCGGTTACTTCGGACTTAGTAGCTGTTTCCTCTTCCTCCTCCATTAGGTTCTCCATTTGCGCCGATTCAGACCCATCAAAGCTGTCAGAAATTGACTTCTCCGTGCTGTAGCTGCGCACACGTTCCACCCAATCCAGATCCATTTCGTCGATGTACTTATCGGTGCCCAGCGCATTGGTGAAAATGTTTTGATGTTGGAGACGAGCCTGCATTTCGCGCACATAGTTCAACTTCTCCATATCGGCGGATAGCAGTGTACAGCGCACTTTCTCGCATATATTGATGAACAGTTCGTCGTCATTCATAGTGTACGATTCTTATTGCGCGACTGCCTTTTAGTTATTTGAATTGGCTGAAAGCCAAATTTTAAAATAACGGGTGATTTTTTTGAGGTTAGGATTTTCATGCATTAGTATTTGACAGATCACGTGGGATTTCAGACATGGTGTCAAAGAGAAAGATGCTCAGTATGCTTTGACATTTCATCATGAATAGACTTACTAACGAGCAACGCTTGCAAATCATTGAATTTTATTACCAAAATCAGTGTTCGGAAATCCGCTTTTTTATCGACAAATTTTGTTCAGCGATGAGGCTCATTTCTGGTTGAATGGCTACGTAAATAAGCAAAATTGCCGCATTTGGGGTGAAGAGCAACCAGAAGCCGTTCAAGAACTGCCCATGCATCCCGAAAAATGCACTGTTTGGTGTGGTTTGTACGCTGGTGGAATCATTGGACCGTATTTTTTCAAAGATGCTATTGGACGCAACGTTACGGTGAATGGCGATCGCTATCGTTCGATGCTAACAAACTTTTTGTTGCCAAAAATGGAAGAACTGAACTTGGTTGACATGTGGTTTCAACAAGATGGCGCTACATGCCACACAGCTCGCGATTCTATGGCCATTTTGAGGGAAAACTTCGGAGAACAATTCATCTCAAGAAATGGACCCGTAAGTTGGCCACCAAGATCATGCGATTTAACGCCTTTAGACTATTTTTTGTGGGGCTACGTCAAGTCTAAAGTCTACAGAAATAAGCCAGCAACTATTCCAGCTTTGGAAGACAACATTTCCGAAGAAATTCGGGCTATTCCGGCCGAAATGCTCGAAAAAGTTGCCCAAAATTGGACTTTCCGAATGGACCACCTAAGACGCAGCCGCGGTCAACATTTAAATGAAATTATCTTCAAAAAGTAAATGTCATGAACCAATCTAACGTTTCAAATAAAGAACCGATGAGATTTTGCAAATTTTATGCGTTTTTTTTTTTTTAAAAAGTTATCAAGCTCTTAAAAAATCACCCTTTATTTCAAAATTGAAGAATCGAAGAATCGAAAGACATTTCATTTTCATTTCGAGAATTTGTACTTTTTTACTTTCATTTAAAATTTTTTTATTGCTAATTTAAATAATTGTCGCGTTTTTAAGAGCAACGAAGTTGAAATGTCGCGACTGACTTTGCGGAAGTCATTCTTCGATAGCCTATGGCCGTTAATACTGTCCGACAATGTGTGCGACACGCATAGCAAGCATAGGTGCACTTTCTATTATCCGGACCAACAGTTCGGCAATATCTGGCTGCATGGATACCTCGCGGAACGAGGCTTCAAAAACTATCAACCGCCGACAGTGATTCGTTGTTGCTTCGACGAAGACGAAGGAAAGCTTCTGCTATGTGAATCGGCAGATGACAATGACACCGAATTGAAGAAACATAAGGCAAGTGGCGTAAAGACAGATGAGCTTTCTTACCAATCGCAAGACGACGAAGACACGCCGTATAGATCCAAAGCTCTAGATATCTTACCTTTGGGGCAACAAATCGCCGCGGTTAATAACTCTTTCGACACGCGTCGCACGCTTGCGCATCGTTTCATAAATCGTCAGTTCCCATGGTATATGCAATGGCCCGATTACTTAACACCCTTCAAGCTCACTGATGTAGCACAACAAGATTTTAATAGCAAGCTCAAACAAGCCATCGTACAGGATATGATCACCTTCAACTGCAAGTTGATTATAATCGATTTGGCGCAGGAGATGTGTCTTCATGTGTTGGAAGATTGGTTGAATTTCACACGCTTTGCCTTTGTTATTGTGTTGGCGCGGAGCGAGGATGCTGTAAAGCAAATCAAACTGATGGGATCCAACTTGAGCGCAGTAATGGTGGTGGAAAATATGGAGTACTCATGGCATGAGCAGTTAACGGAGTCATTGCGTGTAGGTGTGACACACGCCACGGTGCTTGGTGTTTTCGAAAACTGCGCGAAGCCTTTTATATTCGTGTTCGGTCGGAGACGAAACTGTTGCAAATTAAATATGCATCGCGTACTGAGAAAGAACAGCTAGATCGGTTTGTAGGAAAAGTTTAGGCATATACTATACATATGTATACATATATATACGAAGGATGAGTTCCAAAATCTACCAATAAGTCGTAAATATATTTATTTTTATTATTGATGGATTATTGAGTATTTATTACTGCTTGAAAGTAACAAATACTTACGTCCAGAAAAAATACATATTGGAACTCATCCATAAAAATATTTTTTTTAAAGTAATAACAATTATATACTATCCCCAGCTCTAAAAAAAAATCCTCAAAATTTAACGTATCATTTGGAACTGAAAAATCAGGTTTAGGATTATGTACACATATATTTAATACAAATTTTTATATGAAATCGGCTAATAGGCGGATATGTAAGTTTTGAGATTATAAAGTAAGAATTTTAGCAAATATATTAAATCTAGAAGTCTGTTTTTATCTTATTCCAACAAGATATTGTTGTTTTTTAAATTTCTTAAAATTAAATTGTATTAAGTTTTCAATTTATGTTAGGAGCAAATTCATAATGTCACGCTTAACGTTACGTTTCTTTTCTGCGGGCATTTTCTTTAGCATTGCAGAAACCAATTCACCGAAAATAGCATCTTCACAGCGATTGTCACTGCTGCTATCGTCCTCCCGAACATCTACTTTAGTCTCACGTTTTTCCTCGGAAGCCTCTTGTATTTGACTGCGCACAGCTTCGTCTTCCTTGGTGCCATTCCTGTTGCAGGTAGCTTCTGTTGCTTCCTTTCTGGTTTCTTCGTCGGCTTGTTGTACGTTGTATGTCTCTTTATTTTCTACATCTTCCTCCTTCACATGTACTTCCATTTCAATATGTGTAAGTTCTTCGGTTTCATATTCCTCTTGTTGTTGTTCATGCTCTTGTTGTAGTTCCTTTTTAAGCTCATTTTCACTTATTCGCCGAGTTACCACATTTGCCGTTTCGTATTCGGGGCCGAGCGCCTCTACTTCTAGAAATACGTACTCCTCATTGCCACTATCGTTCTCCAAATCCTTTTCTGTAATTACGAATTCTGGCTTTATCATGCCGTCTGGCATAAATTCTGCTTCACCTTGTTCGTCTTCCCTGGGTGGTGGACGCAAATATGGCAATAAAAATTCCATTTCTTTTTTGTACGGAAACTGATTAGTGTCTAACTGATTGTCTGCTATGGCATTACGCTTGTAATGTTCACGTAAAAAATGCCAACGCGTCTTCAAAAGGGCCTCTATAAAAGTTCAGTTATCGAATAATTGTGTTTAACCAAATCTGGAGCAATATGGACGTACCTTGCATTTTCATTTGTTGAGCGATTTGTTGCCAACCACATCTTCGATCCGATAAGGACGCATTATTTTTGTAAAGCAAAGGACACTGACGCACAGCCTCTATAAGACGATGATTTACATCCATATTATATTTTTATAATTCTTTTGCTTTTTAACTTTCGACTGTAAATACGCAATTGTGATGTTTGTGATGTTTTTCATTTGTTTACAAATTTAGTGTACGTGACTGACAGCTCGAAATTGGAGTCGCGAAACATTAAGTGCTGCCATATCTATGCAATAGAATTGTTGTTTATTTAAAAATCTTTTAATTGCAAAAAAACTGTACAAATAAATAGGTATTTCAAAAATCAGAGTTTTCTTTAAAATAACTACTTAAACAACATATTGTTTTATAATGTTTCCTGAAAAATTTACGAATTATTTATAGGAGTACCACCAGCTTAGGTTTGTTGCGTATATACCGCCCTTATATTTATGGCTGCTCTGCTTTCCCGCCTTCCGTTAGTTTGACATGTTATTGATAAAAGTGTTTAACATTTAATTTTTATTCCTGTATAAAAATAATATGTGTGTTCTATCAAGTGATACTAATAAGGTGTAAATACGACAATTTTTCATACATTTCCGTTAAAGGAATGTTTTAATTGAAGATGCGCTGCTGACCACTCTCCTATCTGCTGAAATGGTAAGGGTGCACTTTGTTATTTAAACCTTTAGCATATTTTCTTAAAAGTTGGCTAACTTCAATGGCATATTAATTAAAGAAAAATAATGCAAAAATGTTCTAAACAAGTATATGCATATCTGGTCCCTGACGTGAACCGGATACATTATAATGGCAAAGTAGCACAGCGCTCTCAGAAGGAAAACAAAATATGTAAAAGACGATATAACTGGACTGAAACGAAGTTTGCTTTACATAGATTAAACAGAGAATCCCACGAAATTACTATATTTTTTTCAGAACCAATGTTGAGTAGAAATTGAAAGACTTGATTTCGGTTAGATTTTTCAAGCGTTTTAGTAAAATATATTTTACAGTACAAATAAGTACAACGAATTAACAATACCTTAGGAATACAACGAAAGCTTATTTATGTACAAACATAGACATACATATGTAAATAACAATAATACGCCCACTCTGCCTCGGAAATCAGAGCAGGGATTTTGCACAATTTAATGATGAATGTGTAACACTAATTTGGCTGGCTGTATTTGGGCTTGTTGTGGTCGAGGGCGGATTAATTTGGCTGGCTTGGGACGTGGGGCAGGACGACGTAGCTTAGCTGGCGCTGGGCGACGTCTTGGACGGAAAGCCACTAAACGTTCAACACGTGGCAGCGTGAAGACAGTTTGTGGGTAGACAGCACGGTGTTCAACGATCGATGCAGTTTGTGGTACATCAGCTACAGCTGGTGGTGGTGGTCCATACTCCTCAGCCGGTGTACCAGGTGGGCCGTAGGTTGGAGCGGGAACAGCTGGTGGTGGTCCATAGGAGGGTGCAGGCTCAGGAAGTAGCTCCTCAGTAGGTGGCCCGTATGTTTCGTCTGGTGGTCCATAGGTCTCGTCTGGTGGTCCATAGGTCTCGTCTGGTGGTCCGTATGTTTGGTCTGGTGGTCCGTACGTTTGGTCTGGTGGTCCGTATGTTTGATCTGGTGGTCCATATGTTTCCTCTGGTGGTCCATAAGTTAGTTCTGGCGGACCGTAAGTGGGCTCTGGTAATTCAAAAGCGGGTTCTGGCTTCAAACCTGCTGGTGGATAAGGAGCTGCATCGACTGGCACTGATGGCAATGATTCTTGTCGCGCTAAAAACGGCAGTGGACGATTATTTGACGGACCTGGAAAACGCAAACGAGAACGTGGCGGCTCAGCGCAACCAAGTGTGGCCAATAAGCCAACTGCGGCCAGTGTGTAGAATATTTTCGTCATTCTTAATTATCCTATAATTCCTTTATGTAAACTCGCGACTTTCTATTTGTGTCCGTGGTGTCCAAGACCGTTAGAAGTGAACTGATACTGTTGAGGGGTCACTGTGTCGGTTAAATACGATTTGTCGAAGTCTACGCTTCGGCTGTGTCGCATTGGTTACAACTAAATGCGTCGGCAAAACGGTAGTTATGAACGCATTATAGCTACGCGGCTGACCTCCACATCGCAGTTTTTGTTGTTGTCTCGCATTTCTTCAGTTTTAAGTGTGCTCATGCGAAGGTATATGTATACGAGTTTGTACGTATTTACGTTTGCATTTGTAATAAAATAAAGCGAAAACCCAAAATTTCCAATGAGTCCATCGCGTCCGATCGTCAACGAGCACTCAAACCATATGACAAATTTGGCGTAGTCGCTGGACGTGATTGTGGTGTTAAATTAAATTTCCAACTCACCACGTCCACTACGGCCTGTAGCGTCAGCTTTGTGTCGCAGAACAGAACGTGTTTGAAAATTATAAAAAACAATCGAATTAAGAATGTTTTTGTAAATTACATAAATTGCGTAATGGCTATTATTTATATTATTCTCTATTGTTATTACTGTTATATGTGTTTACACTGTTATTACTAAGTGCTTGTTGGCCATCGGCGCAGCTAATGTCGATTTGTAATATTGGTTAAGGACAACGTTATAACGCTGGTTTCGTAAATTTAAGAAACAGAGACCCTGAGCCTTCAACTTACAAAAAGAACAGATGTTAGATTTTTGTATGTTTTCAATATAAGAATTTTAGACCCGATATTTATAGAAAAGATTTTGATTCATGGGTTTCTTGAGTAAAATGAGGGATGTCATAATTAAATATGTTATTATTCTTGGGGAAAAAATAGTACTTCCGCCAGCGCTTTCCAAATTTACACTCCCTGGTATAGGAGTTACAAATATGGACATCCTTTGACCTTTAACCTCCTACAGAGATTTCATATACTTCATATAAAAGATCAGATCAATTTTTTAAGTACCCTGACTCGCTAAAAGGTGGAATTCCTTGTAATCAAACATGGAATTTGCATTTTGAGGAAATTTGTAATCCAGAGATTGACAGTTTTTACAGTTCTCGTTCTTAATCCTAATTTCTCTTCCTTAAATTGCCATTCAGGACCGGTATTTAAAAGAAAATGTCGAGTCAAACCGCACTCATGACCGACATGAGTATCATAGGCTCTACAGAATTTGGGTAAAACAGCTCGGTTAAAATACTTTGACTGAATCCGCTTAGACTAGGCGCTGACCCCCTAAGACACATTGTCTGTTACCTCCTTAAGTGTTGCATATATAAATGTGAAATATATGTGGCTCCATGCCATTAGCAGTGACGTGCTTGTTAGGGCGTATCCTTGAATATCCTGACGCTCGCCTTAAATCTACCTCTCTGCATATCGCTGTCTGGCTGTCTGTCTGCCGGTCGGTTTTGCCCGTGTTATTTGTAGTGCAAGTTGTTGTACAATCGTGTTTGCTTGTAGTTATGCCACGAATAGTGTTGTTGCTGTTGTTGTTGTTGTTGTCATTGTAACGTGTTTTGCCGCGCTTGTTGCGATATTTTCTGCATATCCTGCCCTGCCACACTGCGCCGAAAGGATATATCGCTTACATACATAATGTTGGCGCACAAGTGTCCGTTGCCCGTGTCTAACAGCGTCGACACCAGCGCCGCCGCCGTCAACAACCGAGCCCCGCAGCGCTCGACGCTGTCAGTTTGCTTAGCTGGCCAAGTAGACGATGATTTTGTTGTTGGCTAATATTGAATTTATTTGCTGTTTTGTAGTCCATTATTCTTCGGCTTTTGGGAGCGTTGTTTTTGTGGTTTTTATTTCTTTAATGTTGTTGTTGTTGTGTTGTAACCACATGCATGTTACGGCAAATCGCAGCCAAGTTGTGGAGGGGGGGGTGGTTGATAATGTTGCTTGATTGTTTGCATTGAATTTGTGTTGAGTTACGTTGCAAGCTCAACGGAGTTGCGGCTAATGTAATGGTTTCGACGCAAACAATTTGAGCGGATTCCCTAAGCAAATAAAGACGTAAGGCACTGAAAAGAATGTGGCTAATATGGACAAATAAAGTAAAAAGTCCACCTTTATCTAACTGCAGTGCTTGGTTTTGAAAGACTCACACATGCACCGGCGAAATCATACCAACTCATATCAACTTGTTGATGTCATTGTTGTTGTATTGTAGTTGTTCTATTGTATTGTTACGTATTTTTTATGATTGGTTAAATAGAGGATATGAGATTATTGGACGAAATGTTTGTGAAAGTCAAATACATTTTTCTGATTGTTTGGACGAAAATCGCTCACATAAGCTGGAATGTTAAAACTTCCTAGAACTCGAGGTAATTTGTGGTATTCACTCAATTAAAAATTCACTAATTTCAAGATTATCCTTCCGTAACTTTTCTCAGTCAAGAACAGCAAGCTTTAACAGCTAATGCTCTTGTAGAAATAATATATTTCGAAGAACCGATAGGTTCCAAATCTTCATACTCCGTCTTCCTACTTCTCTTGATTCTTAAAACAAAATGGTACTTCAGATTGGCCGTTTCGAAGTGAAGCTCTCCCAAAAATTTGTGACTTCAGCGCACACTTTAAATGTACCACCCAACTGCCTGTAACCTGGGGCTGTGACTCCACGAAGGAATAAAAGTAACATTTCACCGTCTCCCCTGCAAACATTAACGTAGGCGCATTTCATCCGAAAATTTGCTCATTTGCGCCATTTCACTTTTACTCAGCAATTTTACTGCTAATTGAATACAACCTTGACCATTTGACCGATTACGGTGTACCGACAGAAACGGTGTATTTGGCAGAAATATAAATATGAATGTGCATACATACATACATACATTTACAACTGTTATTTTGGTCATTCATTTTGGTAACGGCCTACTTGCTGTCCAGCTGTCGAATGTTGTTGTTGCTGCTGTTGTTTTTGTTGTCGTTGTGGCACGTTAAGTGAAATGGCAAAATCTTTGCTAAGTTGGTCACGTATTTAATGTCGGTTTTACACACTTCAACACGTGCGACTTTTATGTCTTTCATCTTGGCCGAAAATGACCGGACAGCAGCAGCGAGCGCCTAGTATCTTCGAGGTTCGAGTGCTGGTGCTGTTGCTGTTGCATGTGTACGCTGCGAGCGCGTGTGTGCCCCTTTGGTAGATTGGGTTCGTGCTCCTTGACCGCTACAATTACAGGCCGGCTCATGGAGGATCACAGTGGCTAGCGCGCCGCGCCGCGCCACTGAAGGCAAGTTGGTGGTGAGCGCGTGGCAACATGTGGGAGAAGCTTGCAAAATTGTAATTAAGAGTAAAATAAATGCCGCCACAGATGTTGCATATTGTTTGGCCAAATATGCGTTGGACATTATAAGCCATTTTGCGCCTCCACACTCGCACACACAGTTACAGGCGCACGAGTAGAATAAATATTAAATTATAGTTTTATTACTAGGCATTGATGTGAAGCGTAGGAAAGCGCTTATATGCAACATATGCTTCTGGCTTTAGATATGTGTGTGTGTGAGATAGTCGAGCTCCATTCACTTCGCTTTGCTTTTTATGCAAATTAATTCAGCAGTTACTTTTGCTAATGTGGTTTGCACTTTCCGTCGGTGTGCCATTTTATGCGACACAACCGTTAATGCAGTGTCAGGACGACAGCGTGTAGTTCGACAAGCCAATCCAAATGGTGCCACTAGCGAATCTGGGAGCGCTCATGCAAATTTTCCTTTCATTTCTTTGGAATTACTATCAGTAAACGCTTTAAAAACACATTAAGTCCCCAACATACACCCGCACCCACACTCTTTACTCCAGCAAAGTGCTTTGTGACCGGTGGCAACTCTGGCCTTTCGCATATCATACACATGACTTCCATTATTTCCACATTTCTACTAAAATTTTATTGTAATGGCTTCCAAGTAGAGCTTCTTACTCTCTGCAAGCCCTCTTAGACCGCTTGGCTGCTCGAAGTCACTCACATCCATTTGAATTTACTGTGTTCTTATGCAAAAGAAGCGCACACAGGTGAGTATGTGTTAGTCAATGCATACAGTTTGTATTGAAAATGCTCTGCCGCACCTAAGCCAAAGTCGACGCTTACACATACTCCCGCATGCTCACATGTAAATTTGAAAGCTAAGAGCGGAAGGCATTTCGGCAAATTACTTAGACTTACAAGATGTTTTGCAACAGCTTAGCTCAATTGCATTCCGACAAAAGGTTTGCTGGACTACTTAGAAATCTAATGGCAACAAAATAATAATTTTTCCAAGGAGTTGATATTTAGTAATACTAAGAAAGGAAACTCATTCGAATTTGGTTCTATTTGTGTTTATTGTAAATTATTTAAAACTGTTTAACGAAACGCTATACTAAATTGAACTAACACTGCACCGGAGCGCGTGGCAGGTTGACGGGTCTAATCTTTAATGCCTTAATTAACTACCAGGCGGTGTACTGCGATGCGAAGGAGAAGCCTTGCGGCTGTGGCTTTGGTTGCGGTTGCACACGCTGCAGCAGCTGCAACTTGGCGGGCGCCACACGACGCGCCTTAATCAGACGCGCGGGCACAGGCGCGCTAGCCGGTGCACGACGTCTGGCTTGTGGGAAACGTTGGAAAACCAAACGTGCGGGCTGTTCTGCCGCTGCCTGGTCCTGTGCATCAAACGAGTTGCTAACCGCAATGACGGAGCCATCCTCAGCGACGGCAACGAAAAGCTCCTCCTCCTCCTCTTCATTCTCAACGGGCGCCACTGCTTCTTCCTTGGGCTCATCGCTAACTTCCGGCTCTGGTTCACTGGGTTGTTGGTCTTCAACGGTAGCTTCCTCCTCCTCCTCTTCCGCTGGCACATCAACCGCTAAATCCACATCGCGTTCAGTGACACTTTCTTCGGGCGGCAAGTAGGTGTTGTCAGGTGGACCGTATACAGCGTCAGGCGTGACAGGCGCTTCAGTCGGTGGTCCGTAGGTGCTATGTGGCGCTGGTGGGCCGTACGTTGCGTCCGGCTGTGGTGGTGACGGTGGACCATAGGTATTATCTGGTGGCAAGTAGGTCAAATCCGGCTGGGCAGTTGATGTGGGCAAGTCGAAGGGAATTTCAGGTGTCACACCTGCAGCAGGATAACCCGTTGGCGCGGGCGCAGGTGCAGGTGCTGCCTCCTGGCGTGCAAGGAAGCGCACACGAGCGCCGACTGGACGGCGTGCAGCTGTGCGGAAACGCGTTGGCGCTTCGGCGGCACAAAGTGCGACCAGTAATAGCAAACCGACAATTGGCTTAAACATTTCGAAGTGCGGTAGTGTTTGTGTGCAGTTAGTTCCTTCTTCCTGTGGCCGAGTTCTAAGTTGCTACTGCACTGGTACTTCAGTGTCTGTTGCTCTGCACTTAATTGGCTTCAGCTTTTATAGTATATTTCATTCTGTTAAATATCACAAAAATATTTATTCAGTATTCGCGAATTATGACTGTCATAAGCATTGGCTGGCCGCGGTGGGAGGTCAGTAAATTTTGGGGTTATCATATCATATCATTAACGGCCGGCATGTTGACTTTGGACTATGGCTACACTATTTTTATCAAAAGCGGCGTTCGCTACTGCGTTTAATGCCATTTACGTGACGTATTTTCAAATTAATTATGTATGCTGCCCCCACAGTCATAATGTTTTTGTTCGCACATATCACACACATAAACACCTCACCGCCGCCGCATGCGAGTTGAGCTCATATTTTTTCACCTTCCGCTCTCCCTCTCTCTCTCTCTGCTTGTCTTCAACATTATTGCTCCCCGAATACGGGCGCATTTCGTATGCTCTGGGGGTAATTATCGCTTTAGCCTATCATCAATTTGAGCATAATTAATTTCCCAATTCAATTCAACGCCTCACCTTCCAAGTCTGTTTACAAAATAAAATCAGCGCCGATTGAGATGAGTCAAAAGAGAGAGAAATATGTGCGTGCGCGTCAATAAACAAAAAATATAAATTTTAATTTAAAACAAAGCTTAGTCGACTTTTGGTAGCTCAGGGGCGCGACGGTTGAGGTATTGAACTCACCAAGGCAAATGCATAAGGTTTCAATGCGCCCAAAAATTTATATTCTCTATACAAACTACAAATGTTTTGCACACGTCTGTAATGTTCAAATGGCCTATATGTAGTTTTTGTTGTACTTCCGTTTGCATTTCTAAATGGACATAGATTTAGGTTAATCACAGCGTGGAACCAATTAGAAAATGTATTCCTCTTAATACAGAGCAAATCCGTTTTCTGCCTCTTCTTACCATATAATAAATTGTGATCTGATTGCAATGGAAAATTGAAAATTTTTATTGTCAATGAATGATTTTTTATGTTCTCCGACAAGTGCCTTTTATTTCAGTTCGAAAAAAAAATTTAATCAAAGGAGGTGCATTTGTCTAAAGCGGCACGAACAATAAATATTTAAGAAAAACAACAACATATACATATGTAACATAAGTACTAACCTCTAAGCTATCTATGCATATTTGGCTAATTTAGCCTTTACCTTGTCCTTAAGACCTAACCTATCCTTAAGACACACATTTTCTCAAAATATACATACGATCATAGATCTAGTCGCAAAATAATGATTTCGCCTGTCTGCCCATGGAGGCGATATTTTTAGTATAGTCGAGCTTTCCTGATGAAAAATTAAAAAAAAAAAACAAACTCGACGACACATAACCCTCACAATTTAAACGAATACGATCTAATGCGAGCCCTCGAAATATAAAAAAATACCAAACGCGACCTTCAATATGTTAATAAGCCTGTTCTTCTCATTGAAATGTAAACAAACCTTACTTTCAAAAATATAAAAAATTTCACGTGACCCCAAAGTGTACATCACGTGATCTCAAAATGTAAACAAACCTGACATCACGTGATACAAAAATGTAAACAAACATGACATCACGTGATACCAAAATGTAAACAAACTCGGCATCACGTGATCTCAAAAACATAAACAAACATGACATCACGTGATCTCCAAATGTAAACAAACCTAACATCACGTGATCTCCAAATGTAAACAAACATGACATCACGTGATCTCAAAAAGGTAAACAAACTGAAATCACGTGATCTCCAAATGTAAACAAACATGACATCACGTGATCTCAAAAGGTAAACAAACTCGGCATCACGTGATCTCAAAAAGGTAAACAAACCTGACATCACGTGATCTCATAAATGTAAACAAACCTGACATCACGTGATCTCAAAATGTAAACAAACCTGACATCACGTGATCTCAAAAAGGTAAACAAACCTGACATCACGTGATCACAAAATGTAAACAAACCTGACATCACGTGGTCTCAAAAAGGTAAACAAACTGACATCACGTGATCTCCTAAAGGTAAACAAACTGACATCACGTGATCTCCAAATGTAAACAAACTTGATATCACGTGATCCCGAAAAGGTAAACAAACATGACATCACGTGATCTCAAAAAGGTAAACAAACCTTTGGCCGGGGTCAATGACCTTTGACAGCGGTTTGTTTACATTTTAGTCGAGGTCAATGACCTTTGGTCGGGGTTTGTTCGTTTATATTTTGGGATTTGCTTGAATTTATAGGGGTCGTGATAATAGAATGTTAGGGTCCACATGAGGTCAGGTTTATTTACATTTCGAGGAGTTGCGTGAAGGTCCATGCAAATTTAAGAAATGTATGAGGTCGTCAAGCTGGGGTTTATGAAGTGTTCGAGACAGATATCATGGAGATCAAGTAATGGTTTTGGGCGAAGTCTTGTGATCAGATTTGTTCACAATTGTATGGGGTTACGTGTAATTAGCTTTGCTTATATTTTGAGGGGTCACGTAACCAACTTGACTGATTTACATTTTAAAGTTCCATGCAAGTTTAAGTTTGTTTAAATTTATTCAGTTCTAGTGAGGTCAAGCTGGGATATATGTTGTGTTCGAGGCCAATGTTAGGTTAGGGTTTAGGGCGTAATCGGTCAATGATTTACCCAATAATTATCATTATTATGGATGTTTTTGTTCTGACTTCTTCTCACTTAATGTGAGAAGTCACTTAATGTGATTAGTCACTTGTGACTAATATGGAAAGATGTTTTGATTCTTGGACATTACGCTAGTGCATTTTATTCGGCTTCATCCGAACTTAGTTTCTTCACCCTTTACTTGTTCTTTCTCGCGGTTCATACTTGTGCTTATCTGCATCTGTGTGGTTTGGGCCACTCTTCGGCAACCGCGCGCCGTTAGTCATGCCAGCAGCCAAAAATGCACACGGCTATGTGAGAGGTTGTAAGCGCTTGTCCATTCATTTGTCACACGATTTTAACAGCTGTATGAAAAGTCTGTCCAACAAAAGGATCCAGCGCATAAAATGTTTCTGTGTATGTATTACACGGAAAGTCACAAATTTCATGAACGCACACACACACACATCTACTTTACATACATATGTGCGAAAGACAGGCTTGCCTATTTGTTGTGTGCGCGGGTGTTCGTTTGCTCTTCCGGGCAAGCAAAGGCTTGTTAGCCATGAATGACGGGGCAGGGCGTCGCTTGTTTTCGCCTCAACATGTGCCATTCTTGTACTTATTTTATGCTTATTTCATGCTTTGGTCGCACTAACAGCTAACAGCGATTCGCCATTGTGTATTCCTTTGTGGCATTACAGGCGTTCATTGTTGTTGTTGTTGTTGTTGGTGTTGTTATTGCTTTTTTATGCATGCAGTTAGCCTGTAGCCGTTGTTGTTGTTGTTGTTGTTGTTGTTGTTGTTGTTGTTGCTGTTGTGATAAAGCTTTTCCAGTCGCTCAATAATATGATTGTGATGCGCATAGCTGTTGTTGTTGTTGCTATTGCTGTTGTTTTAATATGTAGACGCTAATGTATTTTGTGGTGTCGGCGTCTGGGAAGCTCTGCCGCGCACCCTCCCATAAGTGTGCGTGTATGAATGTGTGTGTGTGTGTGTGTGACTGTAATGTAATTTACGTTGACTGTTTTGAATAAACCAAGCATGTAATGAAGTTGACTGCCTTTCATATAACCCAACGTGGCGCACCGCTCACCGTCAGCCACAGTGCGGCACATCTAACCTCGGGCCACTTCATCACACAAGAGATGGCGTATACAGATGTACGAGTACTTTATATGTATATATCGTGTTTGTTTGTGTATGTACAGTTATGTTATGTGTATGTGAATCTTTTCGGAGTGCAGGACCTTCAGTTATGGCATATTTGGCGCTTTCATTTTATTGTTAATGTTTCGTTAATTTCGCGTTGTTGTTGTTGTTGTTGCTGCTGTTATATTTTTTCGTTTTTGTGGCCATTACCGTAGCGATGTCAAGTAGTTGCAGATGTTGCGTCCAAGCAACGAGCAGCGAACATTTACAGCAACCAACTATTTTTCATATGAATATACGTGCCATCACACGTACATACAAACATACATACATACGAAGATATGTATATGATATGTATATAAGTATAAATGTATATGTACTTAGCAGTCGGTATGTCTTTCGACAATTTCACGAAAGAACTAGTTCCCTAATGGTCTTTCGATGGCTCAACTGTTCAATGAAATATTTTTGGTTGTATCGAGGAATGAGCGCGAAGAAATAATCGACTGATAAGTCAAGATTAATTGTGAGAATGCAGCGCCTAGTCCAAAAGCTGTGTGTAGAATTCAAGCGATTTCCTTGACATTTTTGGTTCTTCAAAGTCAGTTGATCATTGAGTTCTAGAGAGCACATTTGAATTTCTGGATATTTAACTGAGCGGCGTTGCTGTGAAGACTTCAACTATCTTATTGAACAGTAGCCAGCCAATCTAGTCCAATCTCTGCAGTAGTTCAATTCAAAAGTGTTTATGCCACATTCAACCACGACAATAGTTTTCCAACTAGAGAGTCCATATTAGTTTCAACTTGCGTTTGTATCTGTGCTCGTACATATGTGTGCGTTAAGTGAAGTTTAAATAAACTGCAGCTGCGCTCAACTTGCCACCATACTGTTCGCCCTGAACTGCTTAGCACAACTTGTCTAGTTTCAAGGACTGGCGCACAACATGCCAACCTTTAATTTGTCCGTTTGTTTGTATACATATTTATGTGTGCCGTTAGTTCATAAGCATCACTGAGTATATGTGCCACATCCTTATTTCTATATTTAACGATCTGCTGGTGCGTTTGCCCTGTCGTTAAATAATGTGCTCCGGAATGTTTGTGTGTGTGTGTGAATCTGTGCGTCTGCTCATGTCCAACACAGCTGTCTGCTTTCAGCTCTTGCTGCTCCTGCCTTTGTTCATTATTTTGTTCTCTTAATTTTTCACATCTTATTCAGCAATGCACATGCATACATACAAACATACATACAAACATATGTGCAATCATTAGCTCACATGCACCTGTACGGCTCCTGACTCCCTGCGTCCCTTTTTTGTTGGAAAAAAGTAGACAACACCAAACCCCACTTAAAATATGCTCATGCTCATTTTATTACTTGTTTTGTTGTCGTTATAGTTTTAACGGCTGCTGATTTTGTTGTTGTTGATTTCTTGTTACCGTCATTATTGTCTATTAGCACAGCTGTTAAATAATTTTTAATTGCATACAGCAAAGCTTTCTTGAGCAGC